>JABUQX010113042.1:0-37054 GCA_015478945.1 Trachelipus rathkii | reverse complement strand
TCTCGAAGTGTACTTCCTCAACCCTATAACCTCTCACATCTCATATACTATTCAAATCAGTAACAAAGTACATACAATCTATACATTATTGATATATATATATTTACTATAGCAGATTTTCCTTTTATTCCATTCTTAACCGTTATCGCGCTTCCTATCCATGCAGAGCTTCCGTCCTATTGTAAGTCTATCCTAATTCATCTCCTTGCCATCATAATACTGCTTTACATTTATTATATGAACTCTCATTGTTCTCCTACTGATATACACCTTTTAGTATTTATTAAAATGTCTTTTTCGATATCCTCCTTATATAGTATCAATTTGGTTGTCTTTCTTTGAATTATTTCAATGATTATCTGTGAGGTCATGTTGAGTACACAGATAATTCTCGAAACCGATCTACTCTCTACTGCGTATATTACAACTTTCTGCTCTTATTGTATTATTTGCTTATTATATAGATCAATATACTTCATTAATCAGATGTTATGGTAAGTTTGGAACCAGATTGATCATCACTAGCAGTATATATTGAATTTGGAGAGAAATGACCTAAAATCAAAAAATAATCAAAAAAATTATGAAGTTATTTTCATGAAAAATTAACTTGATTTAATCAACTGATTAAACAATTCTGATTTAGTCATGCCAACGGAATTTCGTAAAAGATCTATCGAGTAACTCGAGAATAATCTCTACGGAGGGTATATCGTAGAAGAGATAGAAAAATTATGACCGGATTGATAAATATGAAGTTGAAAGGAGCGATATTACTATATTGGGTGTATCGGTTGATGAAGTCAAGTTGATGGGAAAGGTAAAGTGAAGTTTAATACGGAGCATCTTTAGAATGGAAGGATAACGGCTCGTAAGTCCTCAGGTCACTGGTATATTCGTATAGGCTCATAAGTGTAAAGATGAAAAAAATTTGGCAATGCCAAAAACAAGGTTATGTATTAGTCATATAGAGTTGCAATAGGTCCACTCATATATTTGAAAGTATATATGACTACCAGAAAGAATACGAATAATGGCATGAAGCAGGTATATATAATATATAAATAAAAGTTTGAAATATGTTGACTTAAAAATTTATGGTTGGGGTGGCACCAACCCCACCATCAGCGAGTCACTTGAGTGAAAGACTTGCAATAATGATATATATAGATATATAATATAAGCAGAGCTTTAAGCTTCGGGGATTTACTCTAACACAAAGTTCTGAGCAAAAGTTTCAAATGATAACAGATAATGATATTTGCATGGATTAGTAAAATGCAATTTTGGAAGTAGCGGGTAGCTTATTTTTTGATGCGAACGAGTTGGTTAGGACGTGGATTTCGACATACTAAGCACCAGTTGGCAGATGTATTGTTACGAAGATAGAATAGATTGAAGGAATAAAAAGGTAACGGTATGGTTTGAAGGGAAAGTTGGAAGTAAAAGTATAAGAATAATTGTTAATTTTCTTTAAGGTTACGAATTTGTATGCTATGTTATGTATCATCAACCTTTCTTTTTTAACTATGAGGGTATTGAGGTTATTTCTTCATATAAATTGCTTGAAATTGTAGAGAACTTTTATGATAAATCTTAACTGTGTCTTCCAAGAGAAAATAAGAATAATATTGTCGCCAGCATTTTGTTAGCTCTCCGATTTATGCGAAATTTGCTTTGTCATGTTTTGTCTAAGTATTCCTTTATATTGGTCGTTTTTTGACCATCTCTTCATATAATAATTTGCGCATTTAATAAATAGAATTATCATCATTTAGTGTTAGCGGGATATATTGGACTATCCTGTGTCTTAGTTTTGTCATAGATACAGTATTAATTAGAAGAGAATAAGATGTGGTCTAATATGTATAGGAAAAAATATTTCAAATCGCTTTCATTACAGCATGTTCATCCACAAGGGAGTATTGAGCTATTGTAGGTGATTGCTAATAGCATGTAAAGCATGGATGCGGAGGATTCGTGTATAACAAGATATTTTTATGTATACTTTCACGAACAGCATTGTCATGGCTTTTATGTGGAGTGAAGCGGCCCAGTGGTGTATCTGTGCTCCCAATGATTTCGAGCAGTAACGAGGGACAGCTGTTGCTGAACGCTTAAGACTTTAACGCATGAATGAAGAGCTCGCCATACTCTGTCAATAACAGCATTATAAAATTTTTATATTGTATACTCTAGAACGTGGGTTTCTAGCAACGCTGTGGATACAAAATACATATTAGAATAAATAAGGAATCTTTTACTATATTTTAAGATTGTTGGATTGTGTTTTATGATACTAATGATCAGAATAAATTGTTCCCTCTTCACTCATTCCATAATACGCTGCTGAGAATATGCAACTCGATAATTACAAAGAGGTTAAGAAATGTGGTTTGGTATTATGTGCGATGCTCTTGTTCTGCTCATAGTTTGTAGTCAAATCTATAAAATTATTCTATAATTATTTTGCTCATTGAGCTATTTGACATAATCATAAACTAAATACAAGCATTAAACTGTAGAAAGTAAGAAGTTCGCAACTTGATGTACACTTCTTATTATAGACAATAAATCTATTTTTAAATAAGGCATTTAAAAGCAAAAAGAAACTGTCGATTATATAATAATTACTAACATCCGTTATGAAAACGAGCTTCAAGAATATATATTCAGTATGAATAATAGACTTTATAAGTTATATATTATTCTAGTGATGATAAGTCTTTGTGTGTAGTCTAACTTTATTAGATCTTAGCGATTCAAGCTAATTTTTCAAGATGAATGGATTGAATCAGTAAATAAATATTGAGTCGTTGATATGATGCATATGGAAAGTAATGCTTAGTAAAAATATTTAGCTCTACTCTGACTCTATCTACTGAATGAACTCTTGTTGTATCTACATTTGTTAGTGGTTTGGGTGCGAAAAACGCTTCATTGTAGAAGTAGACGAGTTACTCATAATTTTCAGCATTCATTTACACTGGACTCTAACGTTTAATAACGATAAATATATGCAGGCACATTTCCATAAAATACTGTTTCATTAGCTTTAGAAGCACTGTATCAGTGTAGTATTTGATTAGTATATATTGCATTACAGAATCAATATTTTGCTCTGACGATACGTAGTTTATTGTAAACATAAAGAAGTTGGTAAAAAGAGTATCGATTCTAGGGCGAAATTTATATAAAGATGGTGCTCATAATGTAAATAAATATAACAAATTAAACTATTTAAGTTTGCCTACTTTTACAGCTAGTGAAACGCTGACCATATATGCAAGTTTTAAATTTTCTTCCTGAATTTGATATTGTAAGCATATAATACTATGGCAGTAGGATTCAGATAAAAGTTCACTACAATGAATATGAATGGCTTATATCGAGTAAACAGAGAGCAATTGAAAAAGATCAGATATGAAAGTCATATTACAAGTTGGCCTTATGCTTATACAACTGGGTAGATCAGGGTTGAAATATATAAATGACTATTATGTCATAATTTTTAACGGCTTATTTATGCGTTCAAACAAAGAAAAATAATGGAATTATCTTCATAAATGTAATGATATGAGTTGGCCTGTGCGGTGCTGTCTGCACACAAGAATCAGAGCGTCCTTAAAGTGAGCTATCAATGGCGATTCACACATAATATATCAGTCTTTATAGACATCGTTTTTTAGTACGTTAGAGAGTTCATAATTGTACACTTTTAATTTACTCAATGTTAAATATGTGAATGAGAAATTTATGCGTAAATCAGCTACAGTAATGTAATTAATCAATGTATTATACAATTTTATCTATGTATTTAATATTGAAAACTTTGAAACAGATGTAATTTTTCAAAGATAAGTAATTCTTTTAATGTGTATGTAACATTGATGTTGAATAGAAACGTCAAGAAACTCATATTACTGAGTCATTGAATACATCTCAGGACTGCGCGGTGTTTTTCGCATGACTTTAATTCACATAGTGATAGGGTGTATATCGATGGAAAATATCTACAAGAAAGTAAATGTAAATGTCTCCCGCGCAAGGCCATCTAATAGCATCAGTTTTTTGCTATATAATCGATTTTGTGAGATTTGTTGTTACACAGGTGTTGGTGAAATAGTGATAGTATAAATAATTTTAAGGGAATTTACGCAATAGAGTCAAGGCGAGAGTTGTCTATTTACCAAGGATGTTTTAGTAGGGTATGATTTTAGATTGTGCTATAACTTTAAGTTTAAGTACTTTTACTTAACAGAAATAATATATTTACGAGTTGTAGGAATAAGGTCTAAGTACCTCTGTAGGTAAATGAGGATAACATCCACTATTGATGTAGATTTGAAGCATAAATGGTGTACTACCCTATATAAAATAGCAGAAAATGAGCTTCACAAATAAATGAAAAATATGAGAACCTAATTAATAGGGAAACAATTTAATATAGAGTGATTCAAGAACTGGAATATCTTAAAGAAAATTACAAGCTCACTTTATACTCAGAATTCGAAATTGAAAATTTTCAATATTATTATCAATATACCTATGAAGGGAGAGAAACAAATCGCAATGAGCATGGGAAGAGATACACATGCAATGTAGAATACAGAGGACCAAGAACAGAGATGAGTAATGTACTTAAATATAGATATTATATTGTTTATATACATATAATTAACATAACTTTTAATAAAGAGATAAATTAATGGTGACCATATATATATAACAATGTAAATGATAATGATAGGTAATAATTTAGTGGATTTTAGTTTAATGTAAACATACCTACATGAGTGAGTTAACTTTGTCTCACTATTCTGTAGTAACGATATCTATATACTATCATGTGACTTAGCGTCTGGAATATCCCTCATCAATGCACCAACTAAATATATCGGTATACTATATACCATTACATATTGTATATTATACTCACTCACTTGCTCTGGTAAACGTCCTCCAATGTAATCTTTATGATGAGATAAGCGTTTCACTACCTTGCAATTACTCATAACATCGCCTGTATATTCACGGTATATATATAAGAATTTTACTTAGGTGTATGTTATGAGATAATAGTGCAGACTTTATATCATTCTAATCATCATGATGAAATAAAATTGGTCAACCCCAAAGTCATAGTTTTCAATGGTTTAGAGTATCTTCAATAGTACTTTCTTTATTATCCCTATATACCCACAGAAATTCTGTGTGACTACACTTAATAAAAATGACATTCCATGACGCCTTGGCCTTCACTATACACTAAGTCATTTAGTATTGTTAAGCAAGGCTAAAGCATCACGGAGAGTATATCCGTTATTAATGTGGGCCATCAAATATATCTTATATACAAGCTTTTTTCTTCTCATTATATACTTATATTATATACAGTAACTAATATAGTGAAACGTTGACGCATTATATAGCTATGAGAATAGCATTCACCATACATGGTCCATGGCCTTCAAAAATTGTTTCATCAAACCAGGTTCTTAAAATGGTCGAATGGTTAAGATGATAGATTATCTTTCTTATTTGCAACAAGCGTATGTCAGAAAGAAACTTTAGTTTACCCATATATATATAGTTACATCATGCATCTAAGTGATATTCCCTCACGGTGGCATATATACTCTTTTGGTCCGGTAGTCAGTGAATCCTTTGCGCTCACTATTAACGGTTATATATATTATGTCCCAATAGCACAAGGAGATATAGCTACTAGGGATATTATTTGAGTTATAGAATATACCTGCGTTAGTGACCGATGCAAAATATTGATATTACCGTTTTTGAAGGTACTAGCTATACTAGATCAGCATTAATTTACATCCATGAGTTATATTGTATATTATGTATGTATTAGTATAAAATCATTTTATTTTTGCACTCACACTCTCTCTCATCCCCGACCCTATATATATATATAGAGTACCTACTATATACTTAGGAACCTTAAAGCTAAACTGTTTAGACTCGTTGTGTGTTAACATCACTCACAGCGGAGGGTTAAAAGTACTGTCTTTGAGATAGTGTCTAATATAAGGCAGACTCACACGCTGTACAAACATTCACTAGAATTATAGGATCGGGGCTGTTGGTTGTGAGCAATCCATTATGCGATGTATAGGTGACCTCTACACAACTGTCAATAAACTAAAAGGGGTTGTTAACAAGCAATTACTAGATACTTGGATAGATAGAGCCTACGCTTCTCGAGAGGGATTCTGCCTACCTCCTCTGTCTCACCGCATAACCCACTTGATACTTTCTCTTGTTAGAGTCGTGGGTGTTTCGCACATACAGCTGTCAAGTCATTTTCCTTATGAACCCAAAAGGGAACAGGTTCGAAGGTGATGTGTGGAGCAGTTCTAGGCCAACTTCGCGACAGAAAGTAACAAATATCGTTACTCACAAGATCGTTCAGTTCAAACCGTGCGAGTGAAGCGCAGATTGAAGTATCTCGTTTTAAGACTCTCTAGAATAGAACTGCAGAAGGGGATCGTATTTTCCACGACTCTGGATGGTTATATCAGAGCTCTATATATGCCCTCTCACTGTTATAGTTGTGCATCCCTATATTTAGAGATAAGAGCAACAGATAGTCACTATACACCACGTTTACCAAAAAGAAATTTAAGTCTTTCTCGGCGAGATTACGAGTACAGTGCTAGTTGAAACGCTATGGTGGACTGCTACTATGAATAGGAGGTTAAGATAAAAACTATGAGAGTTGACGGCATACCTGGAGTAATATTACTGCTTAATATCAGCTACGGGTAGTCGACGTCATTAGTATTGATACTCTTTCATTTCCTTAAGGACAATTATAATGCTAGCAAAACACATAACTTATAGTATTATGGATTTTACGCATGTATATTATGCGAACGAAAACACGAGGAATCCAAAGAATAATGAAAGAAGTTTAACTGTGTATAGATAAATACGTCTGCTCAATAAGGATATAATATCTTGTGCAAAGATTAAAAGCACACATTCAAATCTGTTGTAAGCACTCACTATCATAATAGAATGAACAATTTATTTTGGAGTAGTTGTCAATCAAGAAACGTCCTTATCCCTAGGCAGGAAGTTAGAAAAACACTATTTCAATCACTTCGCTATTTATGTTTCTCAAGATGAACACAGTCTGTACGAAATAGCGACATTTTTCCGTTTGTAAATTGTGTAGAATCTGGATTCTGCATATTCTTCACTCAAAAGTAAAAACACTTTATGAAAATAGCAGATATTACTGAAAATAGACTCGCAGCCCACTCTGCTATTACAATTGATTCCCCATAATTTTTAATTTTGAAAGTGACAAATTTGCATTAATGCAATGAAAGGGACTTTTAGACTGTCCATCAAAACTTTAAATCTCAATGCAGGAAAAACGATAACGATAAGCTCATACTATATCATAAAACTTAAGAATGAATAAAATATTTACCCTATAATCGCTACTTAGATTTCTTTTTAGCTTCTTTAATTAAAAAAAAAAAAAAAAAGAATTACCAGTGTAAAATTGATTCTCAAAGCCAATGAAATTTAACTTTTTCATCGCATTTTCAAAATTAAACGAGTTTCTCGAGAAATGCTTGAATGTATGAATCATTTCATCTTTACGGCGGCAGCATAAATAATTGTCGAGTAAACAGGAATATGTATTCAGATCTCGTCAAACTCAAGGCAACTGTATTTTCTCTCAACTCTTATATCATCCAGCTGCAATAAAGCATGGTTTGCCAAGCTACAACAATTGTCGTCAACTGAGTAACAATATTTTAAACCAACTTTTAATTTCAATACCTCTTATGAGAAATGCTCTAAGTTCAACCTTTACTGGGTAGATTTGAAGACATATGTATAAATGTTCAAAATTCTCCTAACAGGTATATAAACAAAGTTGAATAAATTTATACAGTTAAAAGCAATAAGAGCAGGTGTGGCTAAATCATTTATCTAATAATCAATCTCTATTTATTATTTCAGTTTTGTAATATACAATAATATTAATTAATATTTGATGAAAAAGGAGTCGGCTTCAGTGTACTTAAATCTACTTTAATGTACTTAAATGTACAAGAAAACATATTTGAAATCTTTAAAAAATCTTTAAACAGTTTCCGTAATGTAGTGAATATTTATTATTTATGAGAAATTAAAAAGTTTATAAACATAAGTATATTAATTAATTGTTTTAGATAACATTTCTTGTACTACTAAAAGTAATATTTTTTAGTTAATGGACATTGATATTGAATCCTGGCATATGCATCCCATCGCTTTTCAAAAGTACAGCATACATTCAGGTAAGTAGTGATAGATGCCATATACTATAATAAAGCTTATCTGTGATGTAAATTATCTTCCTAAGCATATTAAACCACTATACAATACTACTCTCAAGAGGAGTATACATACCCATAAGTAAACTAGTGGACACATTCTGGAGTATATTTTTCTGGAACAGATATAACTATGAGAAATCGCATTCAGCAAATCGATATGCTGCAATCAATAGAATTCACAATATATGCCCAACTTATATATAAATTTTAAATTATATCATTTTAACTATAATAATTAGGTATTAACTATATCTGCACTATCTACATGGAAGGATTAGTGTTCCTACTGCTCATCTCAATACCGGGATTCGAACACATTGGACACGCTCAGAATTGTCAAATAGATTGATACGAAATAAACATACGGAATGGGGATAAAAATGCATAATATGCTCCTCTAAAAACGCCCTGAGATCTTTCCTTCTCCATTCACGCAGCACACCGTAGAGGATACTTCCTAGCGTTCTAGATATTCTAGCACTCATAATGTCCTTATGTTCACTTCACTATCACACACACCATAAACCACCCTACTCTCCAGGTGAAACTAAATTAGTAATTTCTAATCGGTTTTTGGCCTTTACCTTTACATAATTATAACAATGATATGTAGGGCATCATCAGGATAGATATATTACTCTCATTTCAGCGACGTGAGTTGTCGGACAAGTGTTTTCAAAACACTCTCATTTGGCATGCTTCACAAAGGAAAAAACCTACTCGATTTGGCAGTGTTAAAAATAAATTTTGAATTTTCTAGTCACTATGAAACAAAAGTTTGGAAGGACAACATCAAAGAATGTCACTTCCCTACTCCTCTCTCAATCATTGGTTGGGGATTTGCGGTGGCATTGTAGTTTGTGACACAAGGAGACTTTAAAGTTGTGTTACAAACCTTTCTATAATTATTGTGGTTGAGATGGGGAATTTAGAAAAAATCTGTAATTGCTATTCCTAAAATCTGACCTATATATAGTAATTTATTACATCTTATGAAGGGTGTGTACTTGAAAGAATATGTTACATATATTGTTTTTGTTACAATGTTATATAATTATCTATATCATATTAGATGTTAAACTACAAGATTTCTATATTGTATGTCTGGGTTTGGAAATTACCTCAAACAAATTAAACATGTTATTTGAAGTAAAGAAACTCAAAAATACTTAAATTTCTGATGCTTATATATATTCTATAGTATGCAGGAAGTATGAAGCTTATAGAACACAAACATTGACTTGTACACGAGAGTGTAATAATAAGATTAAGTGAGACGTCAGAAAGCTATACTCGTATATTGCTTTAAAACAGAAGAAATAAGAATTATACTTTATAGCATTACTTAGGTAGAAAATGATTATGATTTTTTTTTAATCAATATTTTATAATAAAATAAATCTTTTAAACTCACGAATTAAGGTAATATAAAATATAAATAATATAATTACTCAAAGGTCAAATATGTTAGTTTGTCTGCAAACCAAGGGTTAAGAAAATTTCTAAATAAATAGATAAATATATCAATAGCAAGTACACCAAATATCTTATATATCTATATATATATTATATTATATATATAATATTAATTAATATATATATATATTATATATATATAATATATATATATATATATATATAATATATATATATAGGTATATATATATATGGTATAAATATATATATATCTATATATATATATATATATTGTATAATATATAATATTATATATTATATATATATATATATATATAATATAAATATTAATATATAATATTAATATAATATATATAGTAATATATTAATAGGAAATATATAATATATAAGAATAATGATAGAGAATGGCAAGAGAGTTCTGAAGGATTATTTTTTTAATTGTTAATGCAGATTCTGAAGGGTACACAATATTATGCTTAATAATATATATATATAATATATTAATTAATATAATATAGGTATATTTAATAAATATATAAGTTCTATTTAATTAAGTTGTTATCTGTAATTAATATCATTTACTACAATTTATCCTAATAATAATTTAATAACATAGTTTAATAGTTAATCTGTATTTAGCTCACCATATGTTCCAAATATATCTTTATCTTAACAGTTTTTACAAATCTTTTATACTCAATTTTATAATTTAAAATAATAAAAAAAAAAAAAAACATAAGTTATATAAGCTTCTTAGGCAATCAAACTATCCTATTATACTTAACAAACAATACTCTTTTATAAACAAAGTACACTTAAGGTATATATATATATATATATTATATTATATAGGAATTTTTTCACTAAATTTATATACTTATATGTAATTAAAAATTTATATATTAATGGTAATAAATACTGATATAAATATATATATATACTACCGTATATATATATATAATATATATTTTTTATCTTGTCTTTTCAAGTAATTATCTTTAATATGTAATGAAATATTTCATCATAAAAATTTTATCTTACAATATATATTATATAAAATGAGGCAAGCATAATTAAGCTACTATAATTTCAGCAAAATAATGGTATATATAAATTAATTATTATTCTATGTTTAATATACAACATGAATTACAAATAGGTAAGATTAACCATTCAAAGGAGATATGAAATTATAAATTGATTAAACTAATAATAATTAAATATAATATAATATATATCATAATAATAATAATATAATATATTACAATTATATATTAAATTATAAATTAATAAATATATGATATGTATATAATTGATATTAGATATTAACTTGAGCACTGCCATTAAATATATAATATATTTATTAGTTATAAATTATGATATTATTATTAGGGTGTAACACCTATATTTAAATTGTTATTAATTAACTATACTCCACTTAAAATTATTCTACTGGAGATCATTTAATATGAAATATAATAAGATAAATCTTACAATCATATTTTGGTTATTCTTTTGGAGAGACATATCAAGCCACTCCATGTTTGCGTGTATAAATCTCATTTCTAATTACTAATCACTTTTTGTCGTCTAACATCAGTGTGCACAATTGACAGGAAATTTCTCTAGTGAAAATAGCCAGAGCAAATTTGCATTCTAATTCTATCCTCTTATGAAGTCGTTAATGTACATCTCTCTAGCCTCATTTTGAATGTCCTAAAGATAAATTGGCTTGAGTCTGTGGACCAAGAAAATTAGAGTTTCACAGGTGTGATTATATTGATTCAAGATTAAGTACTGAATTTGCTGAGAACATGTGAGGCTTAATCCTAGTTGTTATATAGGTGAAAAAGTCATAGAAATTCACATGTGATATATAGTCATTGAGAGATTCCAAGTTTTCCATTATAATGTCATCTGGCTAGTCTAACTAATAATGCCTTAAGTGTCTGAAGAGAATTGCCTAACAAGAACATAGGGAACCTTTAGTTTTAGAAAGTAAAATGGACGGGGACTCGTAGGAAAATATTACGACGATGTATTAGAGAAACAGTATTTGAGGAAGTTATTTTTGATGGGGTCAAACCAAGTTACGGGTCTCTGTGGAACCCAACTTTTGTGAGTTAATAGAAAAACCGGAATATCTCTTGCTTAGAGAGGGGCAATTGACATGATGATGAGTGCAATGTCAAGGATGTATTTACTGAGGGTTAGAGGGTTAGGAGAGGCTCTTTGGATGGGGAGAAAGAGCTTGAAGGAGTTTGGAGAATGATAAATCTCTTCTGATAGATTAAGTTTTTTTTTTTTAAAATAACCTTTCAGAGGTCACCCAGTAAAATTTTGAACTTTCAAGGGAAACTGGAGAAAGATTTCGGATCACATGTAAATTCTGAATATTGTATTGAGCTTAGTCTTTAAGTTGTAACTCTAATTAATATGATAATATACTCGAGCTATTGATATGATTGACAAGACGTACCAATAAATAATTTCCGAGTGAGAGCTCTATTGAGAAGAGATGACTCAGTTGGAGCATAATTATCCAAAGTAAATATTCACAGCAAGCAAAGGTGTTCATGTCTATATCTATAAACATAGGATTTTTGGTTTATGGATAAGCATATCTTACTAGAAAAGACTCGTGCTATTGCCATCAGTTAACCTAGCGGTTTGTCATAGATTATTATATATCTGGTAACTAGTCTGTCCATAGGAAAGGTTACTCGAGTCGTAGAGTCAGATAGCAATACAATTTCAAGAGAAAAGGAGATTTAGATTTACTGTTGTGGATAGTGTAGTTGGGCGTTGGGAATCACTAGTATAGATATATTGAACGGAGCTCAAAAATTCAAGGCTTGTGCCACCAGTTCATTTTAGTTGTGTATATTAATAGTTTTATATGTTTTTAAGCAAATTAAAAGAAGAATATAGATCCATCATACATGTGTAAAATAGTCATAGATGGAAGTGTGAACAAATTCAATACTTAGTTCGGGATTTACGTCATGTGGAGGTGGTGTGGGAATGTATACAGACTCTGTTTAATATTGCATTCATCGTACTGGGGATTAGCCTGATATGCATTCTGAAGCATGTATGGATAATAACTAACTCGTACATGATTATGGTAAACCAAATCTGTCACCTAAGGGTGGGCATGGTAAGTCTATGGTAATTATTGGACTTTAATTCTTGGTAGCGAGGTTAATTACTGTTTGGCGTATAGGGTGTTTTGGCGAGTTTGACTGGGTAAAAAATGTCAGTCTCGATAGGCTTGATGAGCAAATATTCTGGGATTAAGTCTTCATTTTTGGTCCAAGACTTGGTATTGTGTTGTCACCCTAGGATGTTCCTGTACCTATTTTCAATATTTGGTCATCTAAAATAATTATTATGAAGTGTCAGTTAGACAATAGGTTTCTTTATGTTGCGTAAATATGGAAAGCTAAGCAGGCAACAAAAGTCTCAATCATCTGTTGGTCTGAGTGAATGTTAGCCCCAGAACTTTAACCCTTGTGTATTCTTCGTGATCTCATATCAATTATCACTAATTCCGACCCATATTCCCTCATGTTTGATCAAGATTCAGGAAATCTAGTTTTGAATATTGGGTGTATAAGAATATATTGAAATACAGCCTTCCCATTATTTTCTATGATGGACATATAATTACAAGGTTGCATTATGTATGTGTAAAACACTAGGGATTTATATTTAAGATTGATTACTCTTTTATCCTATTATCTATTTTGGCACTCTGGTCATGTAGGTCCTATCATCAAATATTAGCTCATTAAAACGAGAAAGATCACATTAGTTTCTTGTTATAGTCCAAAACTATATATACACTATTCTCTTAAATAGAACTTTTCTCTAAATTTGCGTTAGGAATCTACAGCTGCAATGTGAGGAATGAGTGTTACTGAGATATATTGACTAGTATATAACGCGCACTTAGAAACACACACATTTTATTGGAGAATTAAGGAAACATAAAGGTTTAATTTTGAAAAAAAAAAAAAAAAAATTCAATATCCCCAAAACACTTAAGTTTTATTTCTATTTATTCAAGCAACTTAAAAAATGGTAAACATAATTATCATATACCATTGGAAGCTTATAAATATGAGGGATTATATATATATATATATATATATTATATATAATATATTATATATATATATATATCCATAAAGCTTTATACGTATATGTATGAATTAACTCCACAAATGAGATTACTCTTTATCAATACCCTATAAAATTACTACTATCAATTACTAACAATAATACCTTATAAAATTAGTATTTAAATAATTAAAATTTAGATTATCACTAACTTGAAAGCTCTTATTTATTTAAAATATCTTCGAGAACAGTGATATTAATTAATGTTATGTAAATAATTATAAATTGTGACATATTATAAAAGCCTTTTGATTGTTTAACTATCTGAAAATTTTAAACTCTAATTAACATATTATACGTGATATTCAGTTATATATATATTTTGTGATTATACAACAGATTGACTAAATGAATAGAAAAATTAGTAGAGCCCTCATTACTAAAAAAAAAAAAATGATACTATAAATATAAGTCTGTATGATTGAAAAGTTTGGGACAAATCTCGAAGTGATGAATCTCACGTTAAAAATAGTTAAAATGTATTAATGAAGAGTCACATAAGTAACCTTTTCACCACATAAGATTTCTCATATCGTGTTTATACATATACATTCTAATTATAATAATTTATATATAGATATATAGTTTATATATATAATCCATTCTAATTAATTTTAAAGTATATGATGCAACATTTCAACATAAAGAAAGCAAATACGGTAGCTCTTTGAGTTTTTCTGGTAGGGCTAATTTCATATTTAATATATCTCGTATTATTGTTATATTATTATTATTATGACAATATATACAAATTGTAGTTGTTATTTTATTTTATTTTAGTGGTAACCTTACCTTACTATTTATATAATATGATTTTTATTCTGACTGTTATCACTATTCCTATCACTACTTACTACTACTGGTTCAAAGCTAGTTATACTAAGTTATAATTAATAATATAAACTATTTTATTTTTTTTATTGATGAAAAAAAATATATATATATTTTATTATAGAATGATAAGAGTTGAATTTCTCTCAACCAATTGTGAATATTCAAGGTATTATATAATTTAAGTAGTCTATTCATAAATATAATACACTATATATACTGTAATTATATAATATATATATATCTTAATATAGTATGTATATATAATATATAGGTGAAACTAAAGATTTTAAAATCTACACTATATATAATTAATATAAAAGTTTATTATTTATATATATATATTATAGATATGACTAATAATTATATTATTTAGGTAAGTAAGTTTTTTAGGTATGGCCTATAATTTATATTGATGATGAAGGGTTGGGTTTTTTGTTCTGTTACATTAATAATAAGTGGGATATTGGACTTGCTCTCCAAAATGTGGGGGCCATGGTCCCATTGGTAGATACTGACCAATCTCTCAAGTTGAGCTGTATCAATTATAGTAATTTGAATTGAGTGAAACGTCAACTATAATCTCACTCAGAAAAACTTAAGTGTGGGTCGGTGTAGAATGACTATACGGTTTGGTTTTTTGGTAAGAGACATATTTGTGTGTAAGTTTGAGTAGATTTCAGAGTTGAGTATGTAGTAATTGAAGACTTTGTATTCCTCAATACGGTTCTATAGATAGCTTACCTTAGGAACTCAGAGTAGTTAGAGGATTTACTCGTATACCCTGTGTTAAGCATTGTTCACAATTTTGAAATAGAGCTCTTGATGGTATCCACTTAACTGTCATTAATAAAAAAATATGGTTTTAGTGTAGTATGCATTGTAAGATTGACTTATCATGGAATTAACCCATTATTAGATTGAATATAATTTAAATTAAATTAAGTATCTTACCGCGCTGGTAGAGCCATAGGTATAAGATAGTTAGGCTACTCATTAACTATTGATATTATTTATAATAGCACTATTTGCCTAGAGGCTAGGTCATATATAGCTTATGAATCAAGCTTGTTTATAATATTTATTTATATTAACTCTTGTTGCAAGTGAATTATTAGTTATTATATTTTATCTTATTATTTATAGCTTTTTAAGGTTAGAAATTATTTGTAACGTGGAAAATTGGTATAATTACTATAATATTATCATTAATAGTTATCAGTTTTAGTGTTAATAAATTATAAATTATATATATTTATAATAGTATAGTTAATGCTTATTGATTGTTGATTGGGTACCTATTGTGGCAAGTTGATCGCCTGTAGAGGCGCCTCGTAATAGCCTTAATGGATGCATTTTGCTTGACACACTAGATTTATTTATTTGAGAATTATATATCTCTTGAATAAATATGCGAGATTCGTATTGTTTGTTCTTAAAGTTGCATAAGGAGACACTACTCTAAGATTCTCTGACACAAAGATATCTGAGTAGAATAAAACTTGATGGTACAACGTTATGAGAAGAGTGTTCTAGAGTTTTTGAGTCTCGAGAAAGAATGAAACGCCTCAACATTGCTTAGGAAACCAATTATAAATACAGGCTATATCAGCGTGATGCGCAACCCTAGAGCAATGTATGTAATAATGCGTCTGTAGAGCACGGAAGGGTGATGTATCAGGCGGATAAGTGCGAGATCAATATGTAGATTTTTTTCCACCATACAAGAGCAGTGAAAGATGGTGAGGATTTGAAATATGTGTGCCTTAAACGAGTAGCCTTGTTAATATGTAATTTTGTGCCAAGAATCAAATAGGGAAGAGATTTGTGTATATAGTATAAATAAGTAAATAATTAATTAGAAGAGTATTTATTATGTGAGTGCATAACAAAGAGTCAATCTTAATTGACCTAGTGCCTGATCAAATGTAAATCAGGAAGATATTGAATTCGTCATTAATCCAAGAAGGATTCTCCGAGCGAGAATGGAAAATGAAATCATGCAAAAAGGAGGTGCCAAAGGTTATAATGTTTGGGTTACTAAAAGGAACAGTTCATCCTGTAGGAGTTACATTGATGAAGTGATTAGATGTTTGTGACAATTTGACTCAGTTTGAGATTACCTTAGATTTGAACTTTCCTACAATAAATAAAGGGCACTAACAAGTGAATCGACATGAGTCGTTTTTACTTACAAATTTTTTCTGGTACATAAATAAATAGTGTCCAACAGTGATTTGATTATCATAGGAATTTTAGTGTAAAGTTTCAAGGAGTAGAGAGATTTGAGTTTGTTTTTACAAATATGTTGATTGTGTATTCTATAACAAACTATGGATACAATATAATTTTGTTGAATCTGTTGACATACTTGTTTTCCCCCTTGGGCCTACAAATTCTGAAAATCTGAATTTATTCGAGGAGTGTCTGTGAACTGTCAAGGGTTCAGGGAAAATAAATTCGCAGATTTAAGGAGGTTATTCAGAAGACGAAAGCATGGAAGTTCAGTAAAGTTGACTAATTATTGAGTTTTTTTTTGTTATATTGGTTTGTACCTCAATTTAGCGCCTATAGGGTTTGCTAGTTGAGATAAGAATTGGTGAATGTGTGCAATTTTTAAGTCGTCTGCAAAATTGATATTTTAAAACACGTTTGGTCTAGCAAGAAAAATTTAAAGTTATTGTTTCCTTTGAATAAGAATTTAAAATCTAGGGCTTTTTTGTGGATTGGGTGTATAAACGGGAAATTGTTTGACATGATGCAAAGAAGCCAAACAATACTTTGTTTTTTTGCCAGGCAGTGATGAATCTGCATTAGTGATGTTTTCGCACAGTCATAAAGGATTGAGCAAGGAGATTCCACAATGCTTTCCAGGAGTACAAATCATAAATAGGATAAGAATGCGTATAATGTGGAGTTAGGAGCGATTGATCTCTGTTTAACATCCCAATTCTTGCTAAATAGATATCACTCTGTAAAATTAAGGAATGGTTATTTTTAGTTTAATTACAAGGTCAAGGGTTGATATTGGGCCTTTAACCTCTTAAATTCTGGCTTTTAGTACCATGTTTGGAGAATTGTCTAGCAAAAACCTAAATCTGGCTATATGAATAATGGTAACTTTAATAGTGGTGAGATAAATAAAACTAGTATTGCTACAGGCCCAAATAATGATGATAGCAATAAAAGTAACAGGATTTCAAATATCAAATTCTTTTACACAAATGCTCATAGCCTTAGAAATAAAAAAGATGAGCTGATTAGTTATACCCATAAAAGAGAATCTAGACATTATTTGCATAACTGAAGCATGGGTTAATGAAGAATTGTATAGAGACTCCATATAGGAATATGAAATAGATGGATATTTACTTTATTTATGCCAGCATATAGGACAGAAGGGTGGTGATGTGGCACTTTATAATAAAAGCAATTTCAATCTGTTAATGATAGACTTTAAAACTAATCATGATGTTGAATCTATGTGGGTAGATATTCTAATGTACAATAAATCATACAGAATAGAGGCTTTTTATAGACTTCCTGGCCAGAGGCAAGAATTAAACGGGGAAATGGTGAAAGAAATTGAGACAGCATGTCACAGTAAAGAAAAAGATGTAGTCATAATGGGTGATTTTAATTTTCCTGGCATTCAATGGGATTCCTTGTCTAACATGGACCATAGTAATTCTGTATTTATAAATTGTATACTAGACAACTTTTTGAGCCAGATAGTCTATGAACCTACAAGACACAATGCACTGTTAGACTTAATATTAACTAACAATGAAAGTATGGTGGATGAGGTTAGAGTTGAGGAGAATTTAGGACTTAATGACCATAATATAATTAGATTTAATATGAATGTGATATCTGGGCCCAAATTACAAGTTAATAACGATGTTGATTTCTGAAATGGCGATTTTACCAAATTTTGAAACATGCTTAGTATAACTGATTGGGATAAAGAGTTTAAGGACCAAAACTATTTTATTAATTGGGAACATTTTAAGCAAATTCTAATGAATATTCAGTCAGTATGCTTTAAAAATAAACCCATTAGGGTGGCGAAGAGAAAAACCCTGTTTGTTGGAATAGAAAGGGAATAGCAGAGAGAAATCACAGGACGATTCGAAGAGTGTTTTTAAATTTTCAAGGGGTAGTAATAGCGAATGATGATTTAGAAAATTATAGGAAAAATAAAAATAGCTTAACCAGTCAATAAGAAAGGCAAAGAGCGAGGCAGAAATTAATTTAGCAAGGAATAATAATAAGGACCTGAAGAAGTTTTTTAGCTTTTTTAAATTTAAAAAGTTATAGAATAAGAGATATTTAAAATAAAAATTGGATAAAAATTTTTTTGAGAGTTAAGATAAGGAGTTGGTCAACATTTTCAACGCTATTTTGCTTCAAATGTTTACTGAGGAAAGATTAGATAATAGTTTGGGAGACTATTAGTTCTGGTATGCATGTAATAAACAGACTTAAAGAATTTGAATTTGAGGTAAATAAAGGATATTATACGTTTACTGGACCATATTGATCCAAGTAAATCTGCAGGTCCTGATGGTATAAATGGTAAAATTCTGAAGGAGAGTATCCAGCATTGGCAAAGGCAACGCATTTGATTCTTAGCAATTCTAAAACATTTGGTGAGGTAACCAATGACTGGAAAACAAGCATATATTGTGCCTATTCTATAGAAAGGTAGTAAGAAGATTTGGGAAATTATGGGCCAGTTTTAGCTTAACATCTCTGGTTGTAAAAGTTCTGGAAAGTTACCAAAGGTCATCATAGGAATATTGGACGTAACAAGGTATTGTACAATTCCCAGCATGGTTTCAGAAAGGATAGGGTCATGTCAGACAAACCTTTTATGAATTTATGGAATATCATTACTGACCTGCAATTGACTGGGGAGTATAGTTGATATATATTTAGACTTTAGCTGAAGAAGTTATTGAAATGTGGTATAGGTGGAGTGGTACATGATTGGATTAAAGAGTGGCTTGTGGAATAGAAAAGCAGTGTGTAAAACTAAATGGCAATAAGTCATCAATGCTGGGGAAATAGTGAAGAGTGGTGTCCCACAGTTCAGTGCTGGGAGCCACTATTATCTCTAATCATATAATGTATAAAATGATTTAGACCAGGGAACTAAATGGAAGGATGTATAAAAGATTCAAAATGATCTTGATAAACTTCTGGTTTTGGTCAGTTTAAGGGCAATATTGAATTTTAATAGGTAAAAATTAAGTTTCTTTTTCCACCTAGTTACTCAATAAAAGTTATAACTACAATAAAATGGGGATTGCTTGTCTGTGGACCAAGAAAAAGATTTAGGTTGATTATGAAGTAATTTGAAAGCAGCAAATCATTGTTGGAAGCAAGGAATAAAGCTCATAGTGTGCTAGGTATAGTAAAGTGCAATCAGTTGTTCTACAAGAGTTATGTAAGTGTTAAGTAAACCTTATAATAGCTAAGTGTTAGGTCAGTAATAGGTATTGAAGTGCACAAGTTTGGGTCCGCTTACTTAAAGAAAAAGTTAGGTAAGCAAGAGAGGTTCAACGCGGAGCACAAGGATGATTTCTGGTTTTGAGGGTTAAGAGCTTATGAGGAGAGGCTGAAAGAGTTAGAATGTTTTCTGTTTGAAAGGCGACTTTCCTCAGCAGGGGACATGATGACAGTTACGAATTTACATCGTCATTGATAATAAACAGAGACCAATAAATTCTTCATAGTAGAGCACGGACAGGAGGCCAGGGGGCATAAGAAAATTAAGAAAGCATGCCATCTTGATATAAGAAAGCATTCATTCAGTAATAGGGTTGTTAAATTTTGGAATGGTTTTTAAGGAGGTTGTTGAGTTGTGACTCGATTGCAACATTTAAAGAAAAGATTGGATAGTTATATGGATGGTTTGGTCTCATATGATATATTTTGACTAAGCCAAATTGGCAGTCTTGAGTTCAAGTGTTATTAAGGTTAACTGCATGTTCTATAAAGTTTGTTAAAGCTTGTAGTATGGTTAGCAAGTAGTTTAGCTATAGTTTTTTTTTCTTTTAGTTGTAGACCTTGTGTACTATGCAAGCTATTGGCAAGCCCTAGGGTGCTTTGTTGGATGTTTTGCTGAGCAGTTTTAGACTTGTATATAACTATGTAAGTTATTGACAAACCTCCCTAGGGTGCTTTGTGATTTTTGCATGAGCAAATGTTTTAGACTTTTGGTACTAACTATGTAAACGTTATTGACAAGCCCATATGGGTGCTTTGGTGGATGCATCAACATTTGTTGGTGATTGGTTCTGTTGCTTCCTGGGACAGTCTCAATAGGCACATGTGGCTCTTACTGTCTTTAATTTCTAATGTTCTAATTATTGTCCATATATTGCGTTAAATATGTTTAATTATATTAATATTATATATTATTATATATATATATATATATAATATATATAATATATATATATATATAATATTTATATATATATATATATATATATATATATATATATATATATTATATATATATATATATATATAGTATATATATATATATATATAACACTGACGTCTGGTGATCATAAAAAATTCTGATTTCTAATTAAATATTTTATATTTATTCTATTATCCAAATTATATCTAAACATTTTAAATAACATTGAATATTTTTAAGCAGCTAAACACGAGATCGTTTTAAATTTCGTTTGTAACCTAAAAGTAAGTACAATCCTAGTCCTCCACAATCTGTGAGCAATCTTACCCCTGTAACTGACGGAATTCATATCTAACATTTTAGCACCTAAGAGCAAATCCTATCTATGTAGTCATAGTAAATCCTACCTTTGTAAGCCTATGGAATCAAATTTAATTTAAGCAAATCTAAGAAAGTAAATCCTATTTTTGCAAACCTAAGATGGTAAATCCAATCTTTATAAACCTAAGATTAAATTATGTCTTTGTATATCTTGGGAAATAAATCATGCCTTTATAATAATTTCTTCAGTAATTATTTTCTTTTTAAGAGAATAAACTGCTGTTCTTACATTAATTCCTCACTTTCTATATATAGATGAGGGTGAGTGTGTTCACAAATACTTTAACAAGTTGACTGAGCTATATATTTTGGGGCTTTGCCTGTATGACTGAGGCCAAAATGCCTGATTATAATAATGAAGAACTCTTATTAAAAATTTAAATATCTTATTTAAATAAAAAATATAACCTATATATATATATATTTGAGGAAAAAACAATTTTTTTTTTTTTTTAATAAAAAGGGGAATTTATATGAATTCAGTACATAGCAGTAAACTATGGCATCTTAAATGGCAGATGAGAAAAAAGGGTGTGGCACAACCAACATGTTAAGTAACTTTATTTTGAAAGTTGCTAATCTCTATTCATCAAAGTAACTTGAATTTGAAAGCAATCTTTAATAATTCAGGAAAGGTGTAAATAAATGGACTGTAATTTCAGATGTTTAAATGATTAATATTGGTTCATTCCAGATTATAACTTCTTAAGAATTTTCTTCTTATTCATTTTTTAAGAATCTTTTTTGGATTGAAGCAACAATATTTATTTGTTAACTTTTCTTTTATGTTAAAAAAAAAAAAAAAATTCATGTAAGTCATCTTTGGTATAAGACATGGCTCTTCTGATTCTCAAATAAATATATTTATATATTTGATATCCACTATGCTTTCTTTTCAGTCAATTTTAAATATATATACTGTATATATATTTATACTCCCAATGGATAATAATTTTTTGAACATGCTTTACAAGGTATATTCTCAAGGAGTTTGAATCATGAATTCCGATAGGTAATAAGTATTCCAATTTTTTTTTATCTTAATGCCTTCTCTTTGTTTTTTGGCATCTCTCTTGTTTAAGAAGTTTGCCTTTTGATAAAAACTAAAAAATATTTACCTAACTCTTAGTGCTTTAAAGAATGTTGGTTTCAAATTACCACTGTGATATGAAAATAGACTACTTTTTTTATTACTATCAATATTTCTATTTTGTTTGGGTAGTGTCTAAAACACCTAAAACATGTCAAGTTGATTAAAGGATCTATAAAATTGAAAATATACCAGATTTTCATCCCATCACCAATTTTAATAATAATAATAATAATAATAATAATAATAATAATAATAATAATAATAATAATAATAAAAATAATAATAATAATAATAATAATAATACAAACAAAATTAATAATTACAGTTCCTACTTCTAAGAGATCAGAGACAATAAATCAATAAAAGCAATACAAAAGAGCAATGGTATTCTCCTAGTAAAAAGATAGCCCTACTTTGTATAATTATTCAATGTACCATTATCCCATTCTCTCGTGTTTGAGTATCCAAAATTATATTTGCTGCCATTGTTGGAAAAATAAACTACTAAAATAAGCTACTAAAACAAACCCTGATTGCAATAGTTTAGTAACATACTGTAAGGAGTAAGCTATTGAAGAAGAGATTGGTATTTCTTAATTAATTAAATTGTGTTTACAGACATATATAAAACAGTTTATGGTCATACTGTTCAATCATATTATTGTAGTTTCAAATTATTTTCACAGGTAGCAATTGAACTCTCTAGCTAGGTTGTAATCATTTAATTTCTCTTACAAATATTTCTCCAATGACAAACTTCTATAATGTGGGCATAGTGGTTGCTCTAATTAAATTTAAAGAAAAAAAAGAAAAAAATAGCTTACAAAATTTATGAAATTCTTTAAAATACCTAAATTATTCAACTTGCAACATTTATGCAGAATAAAAATCAAATAAACTAAAAAGTAAAATATTTTTATGAGCTTACTTAAGTTCATTTAATATAAAAAATGATGCTATAGAATAGTTAATAACTTATAAAAATTGGAGATATTGCAAATATGTTAAAATCTTTGTCGTGCAACTAAAACCGTATATATACATGAGAATAGTTTTTGAATTTTTAAATTGACAAAAACAATATGGCCAAGCATTCAATCCTTATTTGGTAGCCAATTTCTCACCAAATAATTTTTTTTATAAATAATCCTTTTAAAAATGTTATGAAGGCATGAAAAAATAATATGTAAAGAATTCATTTGATATCCCAATGACTTATTTACAAATGCTGTTAGTTCCCTTACTATATATATATATATATATATATATATATATATATATATATATATATATATATATATTATATATAATATTATAATATATATATAATATATATATATATATATATATATATAATAATATATAATATTATATATTATATAATATATAATATACTATATATATAATATATATATATATAGCTATATAATATAGTATATATATATATATAATATATATATATATATATATATATATATAATATATATATTATATATATATATATATATAATATATATATATATATATATATATATATATATAATATATATATAAATATATATATATATTAGTATAATATAAAGAGACTGTGGACTGAATAGATTAACTTTAATATGGACATCTGAATCTATGTTTTCAATTTTAGCATCCAAAGAGCATAATATAAAGGTGTTTAAAGACACGTGTTATTGGAGAGATTAGTAGTTAGTGAGATAAATAGGTTTATCTATTTAGTCCAGTGAGATAAACATGTTATCTAATTGAATCAATTAGCATATTATGCTTATCTATCAAAACTTAGCATATTAACTGCTCTATCAAGATATTACAGGCATCATATGCTACTTAATCTGATTAAGAATGAAATTTAACAGTACTGGAGTAAAGAAAACATTTAATTATTTTTCAAGTGTTTGCTGAATAATGTTATACCCACTGATGAAGTCTTTTAGTTCATTACCATGCATATGTATCAACAAATCGGTAAAACCAGCTGTGATGAGTCTTTAATTTGTTACAATGTTTAGAAAATAGCTGTAATATATTTTCAATAACACTGCCAAATTATTGCTTTTCAAAATCCACTGATATGATAATTGCTTTGGTGTAGCCAGCAAATTTTTTTTTTTTGTTCTAGCATTACAAAATTTAATATTATAAAGTAATTTTGTTAAAAAAGAGAAAAAGCTATTAAAAATTTACTAGTTATCAAAGAGTGTCGCAATCATAAAGTTAAGGAAGTTTGACTGTAATTAACTAAATAATTTATTTTACAGATAACATATCATAAATTGGATGTAAAACAAATACCTTCCACATTTACGCATTTATCATTATCTGTCATGAGCTTGGAATCTCTTGCTGAACACACTAATGGCAGTTCACATAACATTTTGTTGGCTGCATGCTTCAAGTCTTTAACTCCACAAAGATTTTCACAAAGGAACTCTTTCAACAAGAAAAAGGTTAAAATAAATTGCAGAAATACCTAACAAGAAATGTACAATATGGTTTGAACAACCATAAAAACAAATATGATAATTAGAGACTGCGTTCACAGATCACTGAAAATCAGTTCAGAATTTGGAAGGGGAAAAAAGTTGAGTAAAATGTATTTCCTAGTTTGTTATAGAATACACAAAATATAAAAACTGAACTAAAAATTTTTGTATTTATTTATGTACAGAAATTGTGATGAGAGAATGGGCATATAGGTACAGTATCAAGCTAATTTAAAAACAATCCTATAAGTAATAATGAACTGTGTAGTAACTACCTTTGATTTCATATTTTTTTTGGAACCTTGGATTTGGTATTCTTCTATTCATTATCAATCAATTGAATTTTCCCAAATAACTTCTTTAAATTAATTATAATCAAACGTTTCCTGTTTTGAAATAAGGTACTGTACAAAAAATGCTATTTTTGATGAAAAATATGATTGCATTATCCCTGAAACTGTCAAGGCATTTGAAATGCTCTAGGTGTTGACTATTTAAATTGGTTTCCCAGTGAGAGTGATGCATTTCTGTTGAACTCCTTCATAGTGACTAGGTTTACTAATATTTAGAGCCTTAGTAGCCAGGAGATAGAATACGATATATGGGGATTTATAATTCTAAAATAAATTGTAAAAAAAAAAGCCTTAGCAGGGTTCTAATACTTATAGCCCATATATATATATTATATATATATATTATAATATATATATAAATATATATATATATATATATATATATATATATATATATATATATATATATATATATATATATATATATATATATATTATATATATATATATATATATACCGTGTATATATATATATGGTAATTCCCTATGATAAGTCACTCAATGCATACACCACTAGTCTCAGATTTTGAGTGAAATTTGGGTTAAGGAGAACTTTTGCTCCTGATCTCACTTGACAGTACAAAAATACTGGTCCTCTACGACCCATAGTTTTTGAATATTTGGTTCCTCAAAAATTATGCTCTCAACTTGAGGAGGTCCCCGATTGGCCAGTCCCCCACATTTTGGGTCAATATATCTCAGCTATATTAACTGTAAACACCAATATATATATTATTAATTATATATTATATATATATATATATATAATATATATATATATATATAATATATTATATATATATATATATATATATATATATATTATATATATATATTATATATATATATATATATATTATATATATAATAATATATATTATATATATATATATAATATATATATATATTATATATAATATATATAATAATATATATATATATATAATATATATATTATATATTATATATATATAATATATTATAATAATATTATATATATATATAGTATATATAATATATATATATATATATATATACATATATATATATATATATATTATATACGGATATATATTATAATTATATATATATATATATTATATATAATATATATATATATATATATTATATATATAATATATATAATATATATATATATAATAATATATATTATATATGGAAGAACTTAGTCTGGGGTCTAAGCCTTCCTAACGAAAAGTATAAATTTTCTTTCCCTTTAACTTTATTTTTATATTATTTTCTTCTTATTTTATTTTCACATGTTAAATTGAAAGATAATTCCGTTTCATTTTTATTAGTAATTAATTTATTTACAAAGTTTATAAAGCGTCGTGCGCTAACGATTGTTTTTTATCTACTACAAAATTCGTGGGCTAGAAAAAAAAAACAACCAGACTAAAATGACATGGGTAATTTTTTGAGGGGCAATTGAGCCAACCGATTAAAACTTACAAATTATGCGCGTTTCGCAGCCATAATACTCGTAATATTAACGAAGTATCACATCAAATATACAAAAGTATTTTATAAACAAATTATTAATGAATCCAATTTGTTGCACGTGGTGACTTTTGGAGGGTGAATTTCCAAGTTTACTTGGAGATTCACACCTGAACACCCAGCCACTTCTAAAGTACTTAATTTTTAGGATGGAATAGAGAAGTATTAAGTGAAAATCAAGTAGTAGAGGAACTTAATGCTAACAAAATGACCTATACCTAAAATAATCAACATGTTACATGAAAGTTTTCACCTTTATATCACTTATTCACAAGAGTATACTGGCACTAGAATATATAAACTTTAGTAGCACCATAGAAATTTTTTTATAAATATCTAACTCTTCACAATTCATATTAACATAAAATATGCTTTTACATTTTATAAGTTTTCACATGTGTTACTTGATTATTCTTAATTTTATGTAGACATTATTCCAGATTAACTTTTACTTATGGGATAGGGGCCAATGGATATATCATGGGTCTAGTTTGTTTCGGCCATTACTGCTGTTTTTAACTATACAAATTTTTGCATCTTGCAGACTATTTGGCACATTATATTTTGGGGTTCTTGCAGTAAATGCTGGAGGACAGAGGGAGTCCTAAGAATTATTTTAGTTTTTCAGCGTAAGTTTTCATGGACATAGGGAAGGAGGACTCCAGCTGATCTATTAATGCTCCAGGGAGAGTTGGATTTTGACCCATCATTAAGATGGCAGGGGTGATTCCTTCTGAATTCAATGGGGCAGTACGCAGACACAATAGCACAATGGGGAGAAGATCTAGCCAATAATACTTCACATCTTCCAACTCATCCGACAGCATGGCTCGCAAAGATCTCAACAATGTTCTATGGGAGTTTTCGATGAGGCCATTGCTTTGTGGGGTTAAGGCGGAGGTAAAGTTATGCCGGGATCCTAACTCCTCACACACATCTTTAATAAGTCGGACGTAAACTGCGTTACTCTATCAGAAAAACGTAGTTCCTCACTCCAAGCTCATGGGTAGAAATTCTCTAGTAATTACCTCCACTATGGTAGAGGTTTCTATGTTTTTCAAAGGGAAAGCAAAGAGATAATGGGAGAACCTATCAATCAATGTTAAAAGGTACTTATAGCTTTTGCATTGCGTCATTTTAAGAAGGTCAATATGGACTACTTGAAATTTGGCTGATACTGGCCTATAAGATTCATATGGAGGGCTTATTTTGCGAAAAGATTTAGACCTCTGACACGCATCACAACTTTGTACAAATTGCTTTACATACTTTGGCATATTTTTCGATACAAAGCGCTTTCTAAGGGATGCCAGAGTTTTCTTAACACCAAAATGACCTAAAGAGTGAGAATAAGATATAACAGGCAGAAAAAAAGGATTCTGGAACAAAGACACGTGTGGAAGTGGAAATATTATTCATCAACGACTAGTGAGGACAATCATCCTATTAATATAGAGTCTTTTTGTAAGGCTTAAGACCTGTATTTCTTGGTATTTAAATATTTCTGAAGTTGTACATCAGTTCTTGTGCTGCTTGCAGTTCTTTGTAGTCATCTTACATCTGAAAAAGCCTTAAATACATATTGCCAGAAATAATGAAAATGATGCAAGGCAAACGTCATCCTCTGTTGAAGAATTCTGCTGGGGTAGAAAATCTGGTGAAACCAAGACTTCATCGCAGGATACTTCTGGAATGACTTCTGCTTCAGATATCTGATCTCAAATTTGGAGAGAAGGGCTTCTTGCTGAAGCTGTGTCTACTTTTTTTCCGCAGAAGTGGAAGGAGTGGGCAAATTTGATGGCCATTCAGTGGTTCTCTGAGCTGGATTTCTACTCAGGAAATCTGGAAGAATATTTTCTTCAGATTTAATATGATGTACAGTCAAATCATACTCAGACAAGAAAGTTAAGTATCGCTGCTCCCTTGCTAGCAAGTGGTTAGCATCAGTCTCTTTTTTAAGTGACTGTGTGACTGAAAGATTGTCACAAAACAAATCTACCTTTCTTGCTTCTACTATATGGGAAAATTTCTTAATTGTTTTAACAAAGCAAAGGAGGAAAGGAAATACTCAAAGGATAGGACACAATTACACAATTAATCGATAACTGTTAAATCCAGCGGAACTATTTTTCAATTATTGCCGTAGAAACTACTACACCTGCCAAGGCTGTCTGACTAGCATCAGTGAAAACATATTTGAGCATTATTAGAAGGAAAACCCAAAGGTATAGCATTTTTGAGGGGCCAATTTGGCAATATTAAAGGCTTCTTCTGCCTCAGGATTCCCTTTTACTCTGCGTTGAGAGTATGGAGCACCTTTGAGAAAAGAAAGAAGAGGAGAAATAATTTCAGAAATACCAGGAAGAGAAGAGCGAAAATAGTTTAGACTGCCTATGAAAGAACGTAAATCTTTAATAGTCTTGGGTTTTGGGATATTCATAATAGCAGTGGTTTTATCCTCATTAGGAAGCATGGAGCCTTCGTACACATCAAAACCTAAATATGTAACCAGAGACTGTCCAATTTGGCACTTATCAGCACTAAGTCTCAAATTAAAAGATTTTAACCGGTCTAGTACCATTTCTAAAATCTTCATGTGTTCATCATGAATAGGAGTGGCGATGAGGCTATCATCAGTATATATAAAAATGTTAGGGATTTTAGAAAGAATTAGATATGTATTTTGTAAAACTAGTGGGACTGGAATGGAAGCCTTCTACAATACTATTATATGAAAACTGCCAAAAAGAGTATTTATAGTTAAGAACTTTCGACAATCAGGGTGGACTTTAAGGTTATAAAATGCCTTTTTCAAGTCTAAAACAGAAAATACTTTACAACCATGAAGTAAGTTCGTAAAGTCATTTAAGTTAGGGAGACTGAAATTGTCTCGAACAGCTCGTTTGTTCAGTAATCTCAAATCGGCTACTATTCGGACTCCACCACTAGGTTTAGAAAGTACCGAAATCGGAAATCCCCAAGGTGAGTGCGAGGGAGAAAGTACCCCAGCATTTACTAACCTGCCTATCTCTTCTTTTGGCCTTATCATATAAACTAGTAGAGATTCTGCGACTTTTAATGTTTATTGGGGAACCCATAACTTTAAATTTATAAGGAATTAATTCATTTAAGGAATTTTCCTTCAGGGGGGAAAGAGGAAAATTTTGTAAAGCCTAATTTCACTTGTATTATTTAAATTCATAATATATCACTTTTCTCACACTATTTCATTTCTATTTTTATTACACTTGTTGGAGGCATTGTCCTGGATAGCTACCCCAGGATATTATTATTATAATATTATTGTCTCACATTAACATTTTCTAAAATTTTATATAAATCATCAAACAACAATTTTATATTCACCTAATAGAGAAGTTAAAGGGAAGGCGCGGAAGGAAGTTTAGGAGAAAGAGTTAAATTTATATAATTAAAATCGTTTGTTATGGGCTGTGCTTCAGAGTCATTCCCTTGAATGACTTCACAAGATAATAGACCAGTTGTGGCATCAATTATAATATTTGAGCTAAAATCTAGGTTAAATTTATATTTAGTAAAAAAATCTATCCCTAAAATATTATCAATTACATCAGCAATAAAAAAAATTATGTTCGTAATCCCGCTTAAGCAGGAAATTTAGTTTTTTAGTTATACAATCATAAATGTTAATCTGACTTCCATTAGCAGCTGTAGGAAAGCCAATAGGATCTTTCCTTTGTTCTGCAGAAGCCTTTAAAATAGAAAAGAAACTCCCTGTATCTAACAGAAACAATTGCTTTGAATTTGCGTCATATATACGAAGGAGACAATTAATTGCAAAATTTTTACATTCATTTACATTTAAAAATTTTATAAAAATCATCAAACAACAAGAATCTGCATTTTCAACCCGCATCGCAGTATTTTGGCTTGGAACTAAAGATTCCAGCCCAATAACTGACTGTTCGCTACCTTGATAATGCATATCCTTACCCTTAACACTATTATCAGAGGAAATCAAATTTTCCCTATACCAAGATTCATTTTCACTCAACTGAGAAGCTCTCTCGCATAAAACAGATTGTTTTACGCCATTAATAGCATTTTCACTTGAATGAACGTGAACCTGGATATTATTTTTATTAGCATGCAAAATTGTATTAACATTTTTACCTACACTGTTGTAATTATTATTCAAGTTTGGTTGGGGGTAGCTTTCCTCCCTAAGACTTTCTATATTGTTAAAACTACTTTTGTACTTACAAATTTTCCGAGTTACTACTGGATTAAAACGAACTTTCTTTGTACAGGGGTGTAAATCCACCCCTATACTTAGTTTCCCTGCGAAGGTAGGGAAGTAGGTCCAGCATTGTTTTGCGATGGCGCTTGTGCCAACAAATGAGCCATTTTGCAAGTGCCTCCTTGACACCTGGTAGCCATTTCACGGAATGTGAAATGGTAGTAGCAAAGGGGTCCATCCTTTCTAAATCCTGAAGGTGATCGACGACGGTTAGAACGACCTCTGTCCCAGCCAGGAGAGCGACCTCTGTCCCAACCATTATCACTACGAGACATCCGTAGATCTAATTGATTTACTTGATATGTGAGGGCCTCCAACTTCTGGAACATCTCACTTAGTCGATTGTTTATTTGGGCCAAATCACTGTGAAATGTGGTCTTCTTTCCTAGGTTGGGGATCACTTGCCCTGGTAGGGATGAATGGAGTCACAGCATTGACCATTAATGTCGATTGCTATGATTATTGATTTATGAGTTGGGATTCCATGAACACGTCAGGCTGCTTCGGCCAATTTATGAATATCCGCATCCCTTTCAATACCTTTAATAACGGTACCAGATCCTCAGTAGAACACGAAGAAACATCTGTTTCATAAGGTTTTCATTTTGATGTAGAAGCCATGATAAGAACATAAGAACATAAGAAAATATAGGGACAGTAAAAAGCCACATGGGCCTTAATCGCAGACGCCCAGCAACTCACTAACACAAACATGCTCTCCTGCAACCACAAGCATTCCTAGGCGGCTTGTCAAATTTCTGTAACCAAAATCCACCAATTGGCTTAGTCAAAAATAAATGATACATGTTACCCAAACCATCCACATGCATTAATAACTAAGTTATGTCACACATGCAGTAGCTAAAATTACTAACTACTATAACTAAAAACCAGTCAATTTGGCTTCGTCTAAATTTACTATGTGATACCCAACCCATCCATATTACCTATCAACCCTTTCTTAAATGTTGCAATGAGCTCACACTCCAACAACCTCCTGTGGCAAATCATTCCAAAATTTTAACAACCTATTGCTGAATGTATACTTTCTTATATCAAGATGGCTGCTTTCTTCTTAATTTTCTTGTTATGCCCCTGGTCTCCCGTCCGTGCTCTACTATAAAGAATGTTATTGGTCTCCGTATTATCAATAGATGTAAAAATTTTGTAGGCTTGTAATCATGTCACCTCTGAGAAATCGCCTTTCTACAGGAAACATTCCTAATCCTTCAGCCCTTCTCCTCGTAGCCTTACCCTCAAACCCAGAAATCATCTTTGTTGCTCTACGTTGCCACTCTCTCTACAATATCTAAGTCTTTCTTTAAGTAAGGCCCAAACTTGTGCACAATACTCTATATTGGCCTAACATAGCTATTATATAGTTTACTTATTATACTTCCTTGCTCTTGTAAACAACAGTGCGATTTATTATGCCCAGCATCTTATTAGCTTTATTTAGCTTCCAAACACTGATTAGCTACTTTCAAATTCTGCTTATAATCACACCTAATCTTTTCCTGGTCCACAGACTCAAGCCAATCCCCATGCATATCATAGTTAAAACTTTATTTGAGTAACCTAGGTGAAGGACCTTACACTTTTTACTATTAAAATTCACTTTGCCACCTTATCTGACCCACCCAAGAAGTTTATCAGATCATTTTGAATCTTTATACATCCCTCACTATTCCTAACTGAGGTGGCCACTTGGGTATCATCAGCAAACTTAGAAACATTGCATTTAAGTCCTTGTCTAAATCACTTATATAATATATGAGAAAACAAACAGGGCCCCAGCACTGAACCCTGTGGGACACCATCTCTCACTATTTCCCAGATGACTAATTGCCATTTAGTTGTACACACTGTTTTCTATTCCACAACCACTCTTTAATCCAACAATGTACCACTCCACCTATACCACATTGCAAATATCTTCTTCATCAGCCTTATGTGGGGAACCTTATCAAAAGCTTTGCTAAAGTAAATATATAATATCAACTGGATCTTCCTCGGTCAATGCAGTCAGTAATGTATTTTATATAAATTCTAAAAGGTTTTGTCTGACATGACTTACCCTTTCTGAAACCGTGTGGAGTCATAAAATACCTTGTTATCTTCTAAATATTTCTCTATATGACCTTCAGACTTTTCCAGACCTTTACAACCAAGAGATGTTAGGCTAACTGGTCTATAATTTCACAAATCTTCCTTACTACCTTTCTTATAAATAGGCACAATATATGCCGTTTTCCAGTCATCTGGTACCTCACCAAATGTTATAGATCGCTTAAAAATCAAATACAGTGCCTTTGCAATGCTGGTACTACCCTCTTTCAGAATTCTATCAGGTATACCATCAGGGCCTGCAGCTTTACTTTGATCAATATGGTCTAGTAAAGATTTAATATCTTTTACCTCAAATTCAAATTCTGTAAGTATCTATTTGTTACATGCATACAAGAACTATTAGTCTCCAAACTATTATCTATTCTTTCCTCTGTAAACACTGAAACAAAATAAGCATTGAAAATGTTGACCAACTCCTTATCTGAACTCACTAAATTTTCATCAATTTTAATTGGACCAATTGTCCTATTCTTACTTTTAAATTTATAAAGCTAAAAAACTTCTTCAGGTCCTTATTACTATTCCTTGCTAAAATAATTCCCACTCTCTCTTTGCCTTTTTCTTATTGACTGGTTAATTTAGTTTCTATTTTTCCTATAATTTCAAATCATCTTCCCTATTAACTACCCTTGAATATTTTAAAACATCTAAGCTTTTTCATTTGATTTTTATCCTTTATCTCTCTTATATTCCACCAAACACGGTTTTCTTTCTTTCGCCACCCTAATGCGGTTTATTTTTTAAACATACTGACTGAATATTATTAAATTTGCTTAAAATGTTCCCACATGTTAAAACAGTTTTGTCTTTAAACTCTTTATCCCAGTCAGTTATTACTAAGCATGTCTCGTAAATTTGTAAAAAATCGCCATTTCGCGAAATCTAGGATTATGTTCCTTATTAGCTTGCAACAATTTGAGCCCAGATATCACATTCTATTTAAATCTAAGTATTATTCATGTCACTAGTCCTTAAAATTCTCCTTCAACTCTAAATCTTATCCACCATACTTATCATTAGTTAATATTTAGTCTAATAGTGCATTGTGTCTTGTGGTTCATGGACCATCTGGCTCAAAAAGTTATCTAGTATAAATTTATAATACCTTGAACTACTCTGGTTATGGTCCGTATTTAGGACAAGGAATCCATGAATGCCAGGAAAATTTTAAAATCAACAACTATGACTATACCTTTTTCTTTACTGTGGCATGCTGTCCCAATTTCTTTCACAATTTCCGCATCTAACTCTTGACTCTGGCAGCCGAGGTCTATAAAATGCCCCTATTCTATATGATTTATTAAACATAAGGATATCTACCCATACCGATTCAATATCCTGATTAGTTTTAAAGTCAGTCATTAATACAGATTGAATATTGCTTTTAATATAAAGCGCCACACCCCCACCTTTCTTTCCTCTACACTGGTATAAATAAAGTGAATATCCGTCTATTTCATATTCCTGAAAGGAGTCTCCATATAATTCTTCATTAACCCCATGCCTCAGTTATGCAAATAATGTTAAGATTCTCATTTATGGGTAAACTAATCAGCTCATCTTTTTTATTTCTAAGGCTATGAGCATTTGTGTAAAAGCATTTGATATTCGAAATGCTGTTATTTTTATTGCTAACATCATTATTTGAACCTGCGGATTCCTAATGATGCTTTAATTCTGTTAAGATATGCTGTGGGCTTTTCACCAGGTTTAAGCTCCTGCCGAAATAAGTTTTCAGCTTTCTCTTTATCAGATAGAGCATAAGTTTCAGTTACAAGGCGAACCAATTCTTCATATGGTTGGCGTTGATAGGATAGGTTATTCTTGAAGTTATAGCGAGGTAATGAGAGAACCGAGAAGTCTGAACCTTTTATTAATATTAATCAGTAACCAAATATATGCTAAATAGAAATTTTCCACTCTAATCTAACCACTTTTCCCACAATCCCTTGTTTCAAACGAGAACTATCCTGCAACAAGAGTACTTTCCTATTCTTCGATGTGGTTGGGTGATGGGTGCGATGAACGATCCTCTCAACCGGATTTTTTGGAAGTTTATTTTTTTGGGGAGGTGTGACAGCGATCCTATTTAGATTTTCATTTGTCCCATCATTTTTCCATTATTTCAACATCTACATGATGTATAAAAATTCCAGACGGTGGAATCTTTATATTTTGAGCACTAGATTTTTTTCTTGTCGAAAAAAAACTCGAAAAATCCACAAAAAAGTTTTTTTTTTTTTTTTTTTTTTTTTTTTTTTTACTGTTATAAATAGGACATTCATCTAAAAATTTTATTTTACTGTTTTTATTAGTTATTTTGTAGTAAAAGCACTTGACTCACTTAAACTAACAATTACCCAAGTAGGCTAATTTTGTAAAAAATGTCAAAAAAATTAAAAAAAAATTTCTTTTGTTAAACCATTTATTTATAAAATAGGCCTGTTGCCACGAAATAGATTGTAGCCTTCTTATATAGGCCCTAAGAGAGGACAGATAGTTCAGTAGGCTAGGCTCTTAAACTAGTACTAGGCCTAGTTTTAACTTAAAACTTTTTTCTTTATTATTATGTTTTTCACTTTTATATCTGTAGATTTTTTTCTTGCTTTATTATTTATGAATGCACTAAAAACTATAGTCTTTTTATTTTTATTGTTGAACGCATTTACGTGCGTGAGTAGCCTAGGCCTATACTGGCTTATTTTTCCAGTTATTATTTTCACTGAACTCTTTACTTTTTTATTTTTTATATTATAGTAAATGCAATTTTAGTTAATTTTATTTTATTTTCTATATCTAATTGTTTTTTTATTTGTTTTTTCATTTTTTTTTCGGTAATCACCAACGTGGAAGAACTTAGTCTGGGGTCTAAGCCTTCCTAACGAAAAGTATAAATTTTCTTTCCTTTAAACTTTATTTTTATATTATTTTCTTCTTATTTTATGTCACGTGTATTAATTGAAAGATAATTTCGTTTCAGTTTTTATTTAGTGATTAATTTATTTACAAAGTTTATAAAGCGTCGTGCGCTAACGATTGTTTTTATCTACTACCAAAATTCGCGGGCTACAAAAAAAAACAACCAGCCTAAAATGACATGGGTAACCTTTGGAGGGGCAACTGGCCAACCGTTAACAACTTTACAATTATGGCGTTTCGCGCCATATACTTCGTAATTATTACGAAGTATTCACATCAAATATACAAAAGTATTTTATAAACAAATTATTAATGAATCCAATTTGTTGCATATATATATATATATATATATATATATATATATATATATTATATATATATATTTATAATATATATATATATAATATTATATATATATATATATATATATATATTATATATATATATATACTATATATATATATACCGTATATATATATATATAATATATATACTATATATATATATATATATATATATATATATATATATACTATATATATATATAATATATATATAGTATATATATATTATATACGGTTTATACTTTATATTTATATATATTATTTTTTAATTCTTCCTCTCC
>JABUQX010113041.1:15000-27500 GCA_015478945.1 Trachelipus rathkii | reverse complement strand
ATTAGAGTAAAGGTTGAAGTATAGCCATGTTATGTTATATTTATTTTAAGAATATTATTATTATTATTTTAAATTTATCATGTAAATACCAATGTTGTAAATCTTAACAAAAATTTAATTGCCAATTCATTTACATTCCCCTTTTTTTTCTCTCTGCAGCAATAATGTCTTCAGTTATTAATCATTCAATAAGTTTAATGAATGGAACCAGTAATTCAAGCATTGTTTCTGGTGTTGTTGGAGAAAGGAGTAATGAAATAACCCTTAGAGAACCTCTTGTAGGGGTTCTTGGATCTAGAACCCTTAGAGACTCTGGAATTGCTACCTCTTCCCCCCTTCAGGTATTTGTAAGAGCTAAGAAGAAAATTAATGATATATATCAAGAAATTGAAGAATATGTAGTTGAAACTTCTATCTTTGTCGAAAGTAAGTATCAAAATATAGGCTAATTTATAAATTCTATAAAGTGCTAGTTATTGACAATTGTAGATTGAAACTTGAAAGTGCTGTTGAATAGCAGCTTACCTAATAACATTTGCATTTTATAATTTCTCAGTTTAATACCAAGTATTATTCTTAATTGTCTTTAGTCAGTACCGTAACTTAAAAAAAATGTTGATGTATTTGTATGTCATGTATAGGTGTTCCTAAAGAAAAGAATATTGTAAGTCAAGATGACATAAATGAAGTTGCATCATTTGCTTCAAAGGTAGCTGGAATTAAGGAAGTCTTGTGCAGAGATCACATGAAAGTAAGCAAATATCCCTTTGCTTCTTGATAAAAAAAAATAATTTATTAAAACTATTAACTCTAGGACCTTGCAATAGTTTAACCCCATATTGTTTCTCCATGACTTAAGGTTTAGAAAATATCGGAAAGTAAACTAATTACAAAATTATTAGTAGGCTAAAAAGTCATTGTAGATAGTAGTTTATTGTTAACAGTATTACAATATTTAAATTTTTGATATGCTAATAGGTTGCCTTCTTTGGAAGAACATCAAATGGAAAGAGTACTGTTATAAATGCCATGCTTGGAGATAAAATATTACCATCAGGGATAGGACACACCACAAACTGTTTTTTGCAGGTAAAATTATTTGTCTTATACTTTTAAATTTAGTGTTCCTTCCTAAATCGATTTTGATATTCTTCCTACTAAATTTTCATTTTTTTTAACAGGTTGAGGGGGAAGATGGAAATGAGCCATTTCTTCTTTGTGAAGGTTCTAACGAACGTCAGAATATTAGTGGTATTAGTCATTTGGCCCATGCATTATGCAACAACCGTTTGGGTGATTCGACCTTAGTTCGAATTCATTGGCCCAAAACACGTTGTCAGCTTTTACGAGATGACGTAGTTTTAGTTGATTCTCCAGGTATTGACGTGTCTGAGAGTCTTGACGAGTGGATTGACAAACATTGCCTAGATGCAGACGTCTTTGTCTTGGTCGCCAATTCTGAATCTACTCTCATGAATACTGTAAGATTTTGAAATTTGTTTTTTTTTTTGCCATTCAAGGGAACTCATTTTTGAATTTCAAATGTTTCCTTTTTCGTCTATTCAGATTTAAATTATAAATATTTGGTCAATAACAGTTTTAATTAATATTATATTTCATAAGCTCACGAGAATCAAATTTTTTATTCATCAGAAAAATAAACCATTTTATTCACTAATTATATTAAAATGGTTGGATGGTTGAACTTTATAATTATATTTCAGAATATTTTTCAGTATTTTTGCTTTCATTCTTGAAGAATTTAAAAGTCGGTCTGCTTTTCCAGGAGAAAAATTTTTTCCACAAAGTTTCTGCAAAGTTATCAAAACCGAATATATTCATCCTTCAAAATCGTTGGGACATGGCTGCTTCAGAACCAGAATATCTCAAGAGGTAGTTTTTTATCTTTTTATTCAAGCATAGTATTCATATTTCATTTCTTGAACTAGTGTTCCAGGATTAATAAATGAATCTGTATGACATGTATACTTCTTACAAATTTATTTAAAGAGAAAAAAATCTAAATTTTTCTCGGGGCTTTATCTTCTGTAAATGTAGCAAATATAAGGCATGTTTGACCAACAACCTCCCCCTCACCTTTTTTCTCTTCTCATATATATATATATATATATATATATATATATATATAAATAAATGTATATATTTATACAGAAAGTATTATATATATATATATATATATATATATATATATATATATATATATATATATATATATATATATATATATATATATATATATATATATATATATATATATATTCATGATTTGTTTTACAAGCCTAATCATGAACTAAATGAGGTAAGAAAGCACTTCATTTAATCTTGTCATTTTAATAAAATATCTATTGTTATTGAATGATAGAAAAAAAAGGTCTTAAAACCCACAAATTTTAAAAATTAAAAATTTGCCTTAGAATGTTTAAATTTCGACCATGCTCATTTGTGGCTTATAAGACATATTTTTTTTTACCCTTCAGTGTTTATATGTGTTTATCTTTTTAATTTTCAGTATATTTGTGCTGTGATACTACTGATTGTATAGTGTTTTACTTTTAGGATATGCCCTTCGATAAATATTTAACATGGTTTTTATACATTTTTTATTGTAGGTTAGAAAGCAACATTTAGACAGAACAGTGGATTTTTTGGTCAATGAATTGAAAGTTGTTGAAAAGTCTCAGGCAGAAAAGAGAATCTTTTTTGTTTCTGCTAAGGAAACATTAATGGTCAGACTTAATGAATCTAAAGGAATATCCAACAGTAAATATATTATGTCTCAGTCCAATATATTTTTATTTGTTATTTTGCTTTTTTTTTGTTAATTCAAGTTTCTGTTATGATTAATTGCATGACTTTTTATTCATTTTTTAAGATAGTGGGTTTCCTGAGGGATTCTCTAGCCGTTACTTTGAATTTCAAGATTTTGAACGGAAATTCGAAGAATGCATTTCAAAAACTGCAGTTGTAACAAAATTTGATCAACATACTCGAAGAGGGAAAGGAATAGGAGGGTATAATTTTTTTTGTTTTTTTTTTGTAATGTTTACTAGATCTTTTTCGCCCGTCATATGTTCTTTATAATCATTAAAGTAATATTTCAATAATTTTGTATAGAGATCTCCAAAAACTGGCTGGAGCAATTCAGGAACGAGCTTGGTCACAACGGGAGAAAAAAATTTGCGATAGGCATAGTTTGTATCAGCAGCTGGATCACACCGAAAAAGAATTGAATGCTGTTACTATTCAAATGAAGGAGAAAATATGCTCTATTGTCGAAGATGTAGAAAGAAGAGTGAGTGTTTTGAATACTTTTCTTTTTCATTGGTTCAGAGATCATGAGTTGTTTAATTATTTTATTTTCTATTATTGAGATTTTTACATTTTTTATTTTTCATTTTTTTTTTTTTTTTTTTGTGCTAGGTCTCGAATGCATTAAATGAAGAAATTAGGAGACTTTCTGTATTAGTAGATGAATTCAATGAACCTTTTCATCCCGATCTTTTAGTATTAAATGTGTATAAAAAGACTCTACACGCACATGTGGAAGCGGGCCTGGGTTCGAATTTAAGAGCAAGACTTTCTTCTGCTCTCGCACTTAACATCGAAAGTAGTCAACAGGAAATGACAAGTAAGATTAATGAACTTTAATTTTTAAAACAATGGATCAAATTACAGATATTATTAAATGTTAATATTTAAATTGTAAATCTTATTCATTGCAGAAAGAATGTTGGCTTTGTTAAAGGAGGAAAAAAGAGATTTGGCGGGAAATTTACTACCTAGAAGGGAACCTTTTGAAGTACTCTATAGATTAAACTGTGAAAATCTTTGTGCAGATTTCCAAGTATGTATTCATTGTTATATTTTCGATACTTTATTATTATTATTATTATTATTATTATTATTATTATTATTATTATTATTATTATTATTATTATTATTATTATTATTATTATTATTAAACTTTCGTAAAGATTGATAAAAGTTAATGAAAATTAATTCTCTCCACTTGTATCTCAATGTGTTCTCCAGGCACTTGTCATCTTGAAAAATCCTTACCCTCATAGTTTTCATGTCCTCCTTAAAATTGAAGATTGGCTAATATTTTTCACGTGTAATAATAAAGTATAGTAATACTTGTTCTGCTATATATCCAATAGGCAAATAATCCCTTGTTACCTCCATCCTCATCCATCACCACGACGTTTATATTCCCAAATCATTTCTGTTTTGAAAATGGTTATAAGATTGAGAAGATAGTTTCATGATTAAGACATTTTTTAAACGTGAGCTTTTGATATTAGTTTCCCCTCTTACTCGCCATCAAATCAGCCACAAAAATTACCCCATTCTTATTGCTCTAACAGAAGATATGCATGTATAAGTTCGAATTTTGGCACCACTTATTGTTCAGACTTTCTACTTTTGTTTAATATTTAAAGGTACAGGGTAAGAAAATAGATTTTTAAATCACATTGTTTACCTACAATCCCGGCAGATTATACCAGCAGCTTATTCCAAGTTGATGCAGAGTGTAGTAGGAAATTGTGAGTTATAGGAAGGTGGCTGGGTTAATTAAATCCTAAGTCTTGAGTGCGCAAGGGTTCTGAATGAAGGTATGCTGTTATCAGTGTTAATGTATAGTAGTGAAACTATGGTGTATGTTAAGAGGTATAAATCTAAGGTTCACTCTGTTCAAATGGATAATCTTAGGAGTGTCTTAGGTGTGAGAAGAATTGATAAAATGAGGAATGTGTTGAGCTTTCTTCAGATTCACCACACAAAACCAAATCATCGAGTACAATAAGGCACCTTCCACACACTTCCATTCTCCATCAGTCCAACTCCCTCCCCTGCCACCCCTACCTTGAATTCTGTCATCGCCCCATCCATGTACAATTGAAATAGCCATGGAAGCAAACATCCCTAAATAATCTCCACTATTAATATTAACCATTCACTCTCTACTCCATTTATTCTTACACAGGCATCACTATCAGCATACATACTTTTGATTCCATTCAGAAGCCTGCCATATATCAGTAACAGCTGCCGCAGAGCTTTCCTGTTAATCCTACCATACGCCTGTTGCAACCCCATAACACCCAAACATAGTTTGTTGTTGTTCTCTCATCTCTCATTTTCTCACTTATATTTGCTTCAATTTAAAACTATCTATATACAGAGTGTCTCTTTAATACGTGTGCAAAGTGTGTGGGTAGATCCCTAGCGCCTTTACTAGCGATTTACATAAACATAAACCGAAAACGGCCTCGTACGTATAGATGTTATGGGCAGCGAAAATCATTTCTGGCGGTTACCTGTAGAGTGTAAAGGAAGAAAATGCGACGCGATCCCTACACGTAAACGTGACTTCCCAGCGAGGAAGCTGAGTAGTATGTATTTGGCCACGTTATGGGTAGACGTGTCAGTGGAGCGCACGTGCACACAACGTTTGGACTGTGATGGTTGGCTGTGTTTGGATAGTGATGTGGTCAACATAGTAGGTGTAGCACCTACCTGTCGTTTTCCCAAAGTATGCACCTACTGCATGGTGGTGGTTATTTGTAGGTGTTATTGTGTACTACCATAGGTATCATTGTTATCGCAACCCTTAGTGTTATTGCTAATGTTTGTTTATTAGTAGTAATATCGTCTCATGTTCGTATCGTTCTGTGTATGAATATGATCATTATTAGAACCTACTATATCAATATTATCCTATTATCATCATTATCATTGGTAGAAGGATTTGGCAGGGTGTGTATAAAAAGGGGTTTGAAAGTAAACGTAGATAAGAGTAAGGTTATGGTTGTGAGTGAGGACAGTTCTCGGTGTGAAGTTATGTTAGATGGTGAGCAGCTGGAACAAGTGTCTGAGGTTAAATATTTAGGATATATGTTGGATGAAAAGGGATCGGATGATGCAGAGTGTAGTATTCAAGTTGTGCAATGGCAGGAAGGCTGGTGTAATTAAATAGTTGGTGAATGTGTGACTAAGTCAGTGTGCTAGGGTCTTGCACGAGGGTATGTTGTTATCTGTGTTATTGTATAGTAGTGAGACTATGGTCTGGAATAAGAAGTATAGATCTAAAGTTCAATGTGTTCAGATGGACAATCTTAGGGGCGTGCTAGGTGTGAGAAGAATTGATAAAAGGAGGAATGAACGTATTATATGAGTTGTGGTGTGAAGAAAGGTAAATGAGAGAATAAATGAACGTATGTTGAGATGGTGGTTTGGTCATGTGGAAAGGATGAATGATAGTCGTTTGGTTTAAGCGGATAGTGGTGAGTGTGTTGGGAATCGACCGGCTGGGAGACCAAAAAGAAAAAAAGTGGGATTGAGTCAGTAAAGGAATGTCTGCAGGAGAAATGTGAGTTTGGCAGAGGCGAGAAGAAAGGTGCAGCGATAGGAGAGAATGGCGTGGTTTTGTGAGGTATGGTTGCGGCCCACCTGGGCCAGGATGAACCCTACACTTGACGATTTTACCATAGTGAGGGATCCGTCGCGGTCCCGTGAAACTTTAGGGATCTTTCTGACTGCGACGAGTTCTTACTAATTAATGGTACAGAGGGGGCGGTAAGGCTGGCTTTCTTTTCGACTTTGTCATATTCTTCTACTGCTTTTCTTCTCCGATGCATGTTACGCACCTTACCCTGAGTCTTGGGAGAAAAGGTAGATATGTTGAGTAATATAGTATATATATATATATATATATATATATATATATATATATATATATATATATATATATATATAAATATATATATCTGTATCTAAAAAATAAAAATATTTTTATATATATATATATATATATATATATATATATATATATATATATGGTACAGAGGGGGCGGTAAGGCTGGGCTTCTTTTTTAGACATTTGTCATATTCTCCTACTGCTTTTCTTTTCCGATGCTTGTAGCACCTACCACCGTCTTGGGGCAAAAAGGAAGATAAAGAAAGAAAGATATATATATATATATATATATATATATATATATATATAGTATATATATATATATATATATATATATATATATATATATATTATAATATATATATATATATATATATATATATATATATATATATTAGTGTTGCACTGATACCGAAAAAATTTTAGTCCGATACCGATACCGATACAAGTACTCACAATTTTTTACAAAACCGATACCGATACTGAAATTTTTGCCGATACCCGATACCGATACCGATACTTTTACTCCTATAAATATGGCTTAATATATATATATATATATATATATATATATATATATATATATATATATATATATATATATATATATATATATATATATATATATATATATATATATATATATATATATACATCAACAGCCTGGAAGCAATGGTTAATGAAACCATACTATTCTCTACACTGTAGCGGTGCCCAGGCCATAACCTGCTCGCCCATTAAGATTCATCACGTTTATTAAAAAATAAAATATATATATATATATATATATATTATTATTAAAGATAAAGCATAAAGTATATATATATATATATATATATATATATATATATATATATATATATATATATATATATATATATATATATATATATATATATATATATATATATATATATATCCGTTTTCTTTGTAGCTTGTGTCCTGAGTTTTTCTTTAGTTCGAGAATTGTTTTTTCTGGGCAAACTTACCAAAAATCGCAAGAAATGGCTCTCACCAAACGTAAGGAATTTCCTTAATTTTGTAAAGTTGCTTATTTCCCCGTGCTTGCCGAATTCTTAGCACGTTCTTACGAAAAATGTGCAAACAAGATGGCGGCTTGGTGTCTGAATTGGAGTGAATGTTTCATTTAATAAAATCAACTTTAAATCTAATTTCTTCCAAATGATAAACTTCATCACAAATAGTTGATCCATTATTTGTAATATAAATCATTTGTTATTTTTATTTCTGCTTATTCCAAAACCCCGTGCTCCATCACAACAGCTGATTCCAATTGTTTAAAACAAAAGTAAACCTAGCTCGAAATCGCGGTCGATTTAAATTCCCTGACTATCCCTGACCAAATTCGCAAATTTTTCCTGACCAGCGTGTTCGTTATTTTTGTCGTATAAAATATCTATTAATCATTATTGCAGACTATTTACTCAGTTCATACATTAAATTATTGAAAATTTACTTTAAAAATTGTTCATCATCATGGATGAATTTAAATTATTTTTTTTTTTTTAGTTTTTCCAAAAGTAAGCAGTTTTATTTTTATACAAAAAGAAAATAAATTTAAAGTTTACATTAAGCCTAGGTGAATAACGTCCACTGTGATCACAAAAGTTCTAAATGGGGAGATTTAGGTTAACTTTTTCTTCTCAAGCATCTGAATTTTTGATTTTATAGCGTCTTCTTGTGTCAAAGCTTTGTTTTAACATCTTTCTCTGCTCTTCAAGTTTATTGATCTGTATGAATAATTTTTTTTTCTTTGAGATGTTCTTCATATCTCCTATGGGTAGCTTTTACATTTGTCAACATTTTTTGAGTGATAGGAACTTTATGAATACTTTCATGAGATCTTATAGCATTGTGCACTGTTCTTTGAGAAATCAGACTATGATTTTTCAGATTCTCTCACTAAAATTGCTTTTTTTACAGAAACTCTCCTTCCACTGTCGCATTTCCATGGGAAAATATCAATGTCCTACTTATAATTTGCCCCAATTCCGCATAACATTGATTCCCAGGTACTATAGAAGAAAAAAATTCAAGTCTCTTAGAAGGACAGTCACCATCCAAAAATATTTTGGAATTTTAATTCAAGGGTAGAATGCATTGTGCTTTTGCTTTATAATTAATTAAATATGGGGATCCAATATTTTGCCTGACGTAGCCTAAATTTCATTCCCCTAAATGGACATAAAATTCGGAATTTTCAGCCGATTTTGACTATATAAACACCAAAAATTGAAAATTCTGAAATTATGACAACAGTCACATAAAAACACCTGAAAACAACGTTTTAGAGCGCAAAAAAAGCTACATTTTGGTGTTTATATAGTCAAAATCGGCTGAAAATTCCGAATTTTATGTCCATTTTTAGGTGGGGCTGAAAACTGGGACCAGCCCCAGCCAAAGATTGAATCCTCCCCTTATCAGCAACAGAATCTGTGATTCGGCTATTGGTGTACAATGCCTCTAGCAATAAAGCAAATCTTTGTTTCCTTTGTTCTGGCTGATGAAAATTATACTAGGATCCAATGATGAGAGCCCATGGGCAGGCTTGTACTTCAGAGGACATCTTTCTAATATCTTTCTAAAATCATAGTCTAAAACACATCCATATACCAATCACCTTCAATCGGAAGGATGAACTTGGAACAACCTCTACGGACAGAATAGGAAGAATAGTGAACTAAAAATAGAAAGAAACAGGATAGAAGTAGATTTATGGGATGTCGTTCCTCGCCCATCCTTTTCATTCACTTATCAAATACATCTCTCATTACACAATTATACAGTAAGGAAAAAAAATATATCAAAAATATGTAACTTGGTCCATGGATCATTCTTCATATGTTTTGAAATTTTAAAATTTCCCGGACTTTTTTGGAATTTTCCTGACTTTCAGCATATCTTAAAACGCTTCCCTGACCTTCCCTGACTGATTTTTTTCCCTGACTTTCCAGAAAGTGTGAACCCTGAAACAGGAAATTACTACTAAAACTGTGTGAGCATTTCTTATCGAGCGTAAGCACAAATGACATGACAAAAACGAAAACGGTCTAAATTAAAAGCAAAGAAAATACTAAAATTCATTCTATCGCAAACGCTTCGTATTATTACAATTATGATTAAAGGATATGAACTAATTTCTTTAGTCCCATGTAATGTATTAGGACTTGCTAGTTCTATTTATCGCAAGCCCACTAATACTTTACTTGGAACTAATTTCTCTGTATTTCTATCTCCTTTATCATAAAATTGCCGGTCTAAGGTACCGCATACACAAGCCTTTGTTATTTGTTCTGATTGGAAGTTTTTCCATGAAGAAATCACCTTTCTCCGTAAATTTTCTAGCTTTAGCCTTTATCCCTCAAACCTTTTTTGATAAACTTGTTTACTCGTCTCGATAACACTTGTCACCTTAAAACTACTGCATATGATGTTCCTAAACTTCCAGTTTATGCTCGGCTTCCCTATTTAGGACCCTTTCCGATGATCTTCACTTTCAGATTAGAAATATCTTAAACAAAAACTTTCCACAATGCAAGTTTCTTATATCTTTTATTAACAACAACTCAACTGGCAGTTTCTTTAAGATTAAAGAAAGCATCCCCATGAACTTGAGGTCACACATCGTTTACAAATATAAATGTGCCAACTGTAACATCGACTATGAGTCACACCTTTCTTACAACTAAAGATGGCCTTCAGCAGCAGGGCATTTCCTCGAACCACCTCCCAAACTCTCAACCAAAGAATTTAGCTGTCAGAGATCACTTATGACCTCAATAGGCACCGTATATCTTTTCAAAATTCTCCATTCTTCAAAATGCTTCTAATGGTGAAGAACTTAAAAAATTTGGAATCTTTTTTTATATAAAAACACTTAAACCTACACTTAATATCCATAAGACTTCTTCTTTGGCACTCCTGATTGCCTGTACTAATTGCCTGAATTTCGTGCAAAACGAACACGATTTCTTACGAGGTTTACTTTTTGTTTTGCAAACAATTGAAATCAGCTGTTGTGATGGAGCTCTCGTCGATTTCAGATAAACAGAAATAAAACTAATAACAAATAGTTTATATTACAAAAAAATTGATCAACTATTGTGATGGAGTTTATCGATTTGGAAGAAATTAGATTTAAAGCTGATTTTATTTAATGAAATATTCATCAATTCAAACGGGCCTACCACGCCGTCATTTTTTTGGTTTACACATTTTCGTAAGAACGTGCTAAATTCCTCAATCACAGGAAATAGCAACCTTATAGAATTAAGGAAATTCCTTACGTTTGTTAAGCATTTTTTACGATTTTGCGGTTTAACAAAAACGAACGCAAACCCGAGCATTTCTTACGTTCGTAAGCACAAATAGAAAAGAAAACGCCTATATAAACATAAAGTAGGTCAGATAGATAGGGAAAATATCAGACAAATAGCGGATATATATATATGCTATATATATATAGTTATATAGTGATATATGAGAAAGAGTATATATATATATATATATATATTATATATATATATATATATATATATATATATATATATACTAAATGCAAATTAAAAGAAGAAATTTGAAATTTTAATTTCAATTTTTAAGCTACCCTTCTTGAATTCATCGAGTCATTGAAGAAATTTTTAAATTCTCTTCGTCTGATAGCAATGTGCTGAAAACCTCCTATCAAATCTAGCTTTCCGTGAATGGTGTTGATAAGCTCAAAACCTTTCAACTACCAACACCACCCTTCAGCAATGCGGGACATGGTACGTGAAATATATATATATATATATATATATATATATATATATATATATATATATATATATATATATATATATATATATATATATATATATATATATATATAAACACACAAAATATTTTTATATATATAAAGATATATATATATTTCAAAATCAATTTAAAGACGCAAAATGTGTGGTAGGAGTATCTGTATCGGTAAAATTTTGCCGATACCGATACCGATATCGATACTACTACCTCACAAAATTACCGATACCGATACTGATACGATACCGATACCTCAAAAAATCGACTGATACCGATACCATGGTATCGGGTGAATCACTAATATATATATATATATATATATATATATATATATATATAAATATATATATATATATATATTTAGTTATATATATAGTTATATATATATATATATATATATATATATATATATATATATATATATATATATATATATATATATATATATATATATATAAGCATTTGACCTCTAGGAGTGAAAATCAATAATTAATGTATCGTTATTTAATAATTTATGGTAAATACATTAAATTTTTGGGTAATTTAACCCAACCTAACCAAACTCTAACCTAAATTAACCTAACCTAATATTAATAGAGTCAACTGCTTATAAATGTCCTATAATATATATATATATATATATATATATATATATATATATATATATATATATATATATATATATATATATATATATATATATATATATATATATATATATATATATATATATATATATATATATATATATATATATATATATATATATATATATATATATAAAAAATAGGAGGACATAGAATTCAAATTTTCTCTGGGAGTTGTGTCAATGGTTCAAAGATTTTTAGGAAGTGCAAGTAGTAGGTTCGTTAAAAATAACCATAAAGAGCAAATATCTCGTGGAATTCCGATGACCCCAATGACCCCTAGTAATGAACCGCCTTTGGGTGTGAGTCAAGATGAT
>JABUQX010113041.1:0-5000 GCA_015478945.1 Trachelipus rathkii | reverse complement strand
TATATATATAATATACTATAATATATATATATATATATATATATATATATATATATATAATATATATATATATAATTTTCAAATTATTTTGAATATTTCCCCCAATGAGGAAGAACCTACTAGGGAAGTAATTATCCGGTTATCCGGCCGGATAACAATGATATCCGGCCGGATACCGGATAGTCAAAAACTTGGCCGGATAGGCCGGATACCGGATAGTTGCCGGATATCCGGCCCATCCCTATATATATATATATATATATATATATATATATTATATAATATCAAATAAATATAGATATAGTATATATATATATATATATATATATATATATATATATATATATATAATATAGAAATATTTATAATAATATATATATATATATATATATATATATAAATATATATATATATATATGCCCGGAAGGGATGTATTGATTCTCATAGTGTGTTATGTCTAGTTAACTTTGGGCATCGGCTTAGCTGTGCAGAACCAATGCAGATGGTCTATTGTGTGCACATGTTATGTGCATTTGTTAATTGCATTCGTGCATATAGCATTTTATCACATGCACTTTCTGTTCAACCTTTCAATTCTTTCCCTCATTTTTTCATTTTTCAAATCACGCCTCTTTAATCACAGTTCAATTTTTTTTTTTTATTGAATTGCCCAACCATAAGTCCCTTTAATATTTGCTATTGTGCAAAGTTGCCCCTCCCCTTTTTCCCATCACCAGCCCCTTGGATACCGGTGCCTACTTCTCGCATGGGTTTCAGTTCACCCCACACTTACCTCCCCGTGATGCAGGGGGTACAGTTTGAAAAACCGCGTCATTTTACGCCATCACTCTGAAGACCCGGCCGCCAATTGTAGGGAACCTGAACCTTTGCTAACCACTGGGGAGGTGCTTCTTACACTTTGGTGTATAATCTCGGACTTTGCGCGAAGACTATAGGTGCCGCGTGTGTACACGGTATGGACCCACCGTAAAGTTCGGAGATCCTCCGAGGCACATCACAGCCCACCCTACGGTGGGGTCGCGCGTGGTTGTGTGGGTCTCTGGACTGCTGCACCTGCTGTGAGGAGAAGGACTACCCTTCCTTACGAAATATACGCCTTCCAACCATCCATCCTGTTATTTGCTTTTATGTCTCATTTGCTTTATTGCTATTAAGTGCTCATTCATGGTGACGAAGGTGTGCGTTAATTTTTATATGGAAAATTCTTAAAAGGAAAAACATTTAAAGTAAAGCGTGAGCCGAACACCAAAATAATTACCATCGTCAGCTTCTTGCTGGCCATACCAATGGTTCCTACTACTTCTAGACCTGGTACCTATATGCTGTACTTCCTCCTACACCTGAGGGTCCTTTGCAAAATTTCACCGATTCGTCGACCAGCAAACCCCGGAACACCCCAGGTGCCCCAACGGCCCGGGCAATCCCGTAAAGGTGCCCCCGTAACAGTCGTACTCATTCGTTTACTCCATACGCTGCACCCCCTCCAGGAATGTCAGCAGACATGTCATTCCCGATTTATTACATACTGCGATCCACTACCTCCAAAACTCTTTACTGACACAGAACCATTCCTCTCAGTAGGGCACTCGAAAAAAGCTTTAGGATTTGAAGACCCTCCAGTCACATTGATGAGGAATGGGTCCATTCTCGTAAAAACTGCTAACCGAAATCAAAGTTCCAATTCTGTCATCCTTAACGTCCTTGGAAATATTCCTCATTTCTACTCCTGATGAAATAAAAACACATCTAAAGGCACTGTTTATTGTTATGAACAGAAAGACGAAATACACAGCTTGTCATTTTGCGAAAACTCCAACAGCGAAAAGATTTTCCGTACAAGAACATGTTATAATTTCCCCTCGCCGCGGAAAACTCCTGACAAACCAAACCCCCGTTTACTACTGACCTTTAATCCCCTTATCCACCTACAAAGGTCAAAATAGGGTTCGAAAGTTACAGTGTTCGCACGTTTATCCCCTCGACCCAGACGTTTCTTCAAATGTCAACGGTTTGGTCATCCCCGAAAATACTTTAGGGGACCGATGTCCCAATCTGCGGAGAAGTATTTCACACGCCATGTGAAAATATACCTCTAACTGCAGAAACTGTAAAGGACCCCACAGATGCTTCCATCTTCAAGATGCCCTCTCTTACCTGTTTGAACAGGGAGTTGTTAGAGCTATGTACCATTAACATAAATTGCAGCAGTGAGAATGCTATACCGCAGTCAATGAAAAATATCACCAAATCAAAATCAATCTTACGGCCACAATTTACAAGCTGCCCCCACAACCGCCCGCTGTTAATCCGCCAACACAACCCTATCCTAATAGAACTCTTCTCGTAAATTCTGTTGAAACTCAGGCAAGTACTGCAACCAGTCTACCTGTACTGTCCACACTACCAACTTCTCAAAGAGTACAAAAGCAGCCCTTGGATTCAAATCTCCCCTCCAAAAAGCGCAATCAAACAAGCCTATTCGAATTTCACTACTCAAACAAGCTAAGTAAGTGAAACTTAAGTTAGCTCATCCAATCAAAGATTTGGAAAACACTCCCTGCCAAGAAACTGTACCCATACTCACCAAATGCGTTCACCAAAACTAATGCAGCAGGACGTCTCTTTGTCCCTGTAAATTTCGCCTCCACTATTACTAAAAACCCCTTGCGGTAAAGTGTTTCAAAAACACAAACAGAAAAGAATAGTCGCCAAGTTAAAGATTATTAGTTGAAAAATCGGTACATACCTAATAATAACAGGGTTCACACTTTCTGGAAAGTCAGGGAAAAAAAAATTGGTCAGGGAAACGGTTTAAGATATGCTGAAAGTCGGGGAAATTCCAAAAAAGTCAGGGAAATTTTAAAATTTCAAAACATGAAGAATGATCCATGTACCAAGTTGCATATTTTTCATATATTATTGTTTTTCCTTACTGTATAATTTTGGAATAAGAGAGATGTAATTGATAAGTGAATGAAAAGGGTGTGTGCGAGGAATGACATTCCATAAATTTACTTCTATCTGTTTCTTTCTATTTTTAGTTCACTATTACCTACTATTCTTTCTATTCTGTTCGTAGAGGTTGTTCCAAGTTCATCCTTTCGATTGAAGGTGATTGGTATATGGATGTGTTTTAGACTGTATGACTTATGACTTAATCTGTTTATATCTTTTTCTTTTTAGGGATTTATACTTTTTGAGGTGTTTTTTTTGAGGTTTGATGAAGTGATTTTGGATTTTTGTGCAGTTGAAGGTATTTATTATTTATTTATAAAATGACTTCAAACAAAAAAAACTTAACTTTAACGACCAGTGGTTGGACGTCAAACTGAACCCACAGTTTATCAGGTGGTTGGGTAAAGGACCTGATAGTTCCAAGGCATACTGTAAAGTATGTAAAAAGAACTTTGATCTATCTAACATGGGACGCCAAGCCGAAGTTTCACATTCAAGAGGGGAAACTCATTTGAATTTAATCAAAACTCAGCAGGACCAACCATCATTGAAAAACTTTTTCGTTACGTGTTTTAATAATACAAATATTAGTGAAAACTGTGTGCACTGAAAATTATGCCATCCCATCAACTTTCTAATCATACTCAACCGATTGTAAATGACCCTTAGTGTTCTATTAATAACAACCAAAACCAGTTTATCAATCGGTTTTCAACTTTTTGCATTAAAGATGATGTTACAACATCTGAAAACTAATGGGCATTAAAGGTGGTGATGATAAAAATGTCTTTAAAACTCGTGTGCAGCATAATAAGGGGTAAACATTTAAATAATGTTCCAAATTTTTTAAAATGGCCGATGGAAAATGTAAAATATGTTTTTAACCATCGACTTGCTCCCTATTTTTCTAAGAAAGCACAAAAGCACAAATACACACATACTTTGCAGCTTGAAGCTCCATTCTACATAAGTCATTTTAAAGATGATGTTAACAAGATCTAAATACTATGAGCGCACTTAAAGGCCCGCGCCCGGCGGCCGCGGCGGCGCCGGGGCCCTCGGCGCTGGCGCCCCCCGGCCGAGCTCGCCCTTGGTGGATTGATAAAATGTCTTTAAACTCCTGGTGTGCAGATATAGGGGAAACATTTAAATTAATGTTTCCAAATTTTAAAATGGGGCCGATGAAATGTAAATATGTGATTAACCATGGACTTGCTCCCTATTTTTCTAGAGAGCGAAAGCACAATACACTCTACTTTGCAGTGAAGCTCATTCTACCCTTGAATTAAAAATTCAAAATATTTTTGGATGGGTGATTGTCCTTCTAAGAGACTTGATTAGTTTTTTTCTTCTATAGTACCTGGGAATCAATGTTATGTGGAATTGTGGCAGATTATTAAATTAGGACTGATATTTTCACATGGAAATGCGACAGTGGAAGAGGGTTTCCATAAAATTTAAGCAAATTTTAGTTGGCAGAATCTGTAAAGAACATAATCATGATTTCTCAAAGAACATGCACAATCTATAAATTCTTCATGAAAGTATTCATAAATTTCCTATCACTCAAAAAAATGTTGACAAATGTGAGAGCTGCCCATAGGAAATATGAAGAACATCTCAAAGAGTCAAAATCAGAACCAAAAAGAAGAAGAGAATAAAAAAGTTGAAAAAAAGAAAATTATCCATACAGATCTATAAACTTGAAGAGCAGAGAAAGATGTTAAAACAAAGCTTTGACAGAAGAAGACTCTATAAAATCAAAAAATTCAGATGCTTGAGAAGAAAAAGTAACCTAAATCTCCCCATTTAGAACTTTGTGATCACAGTGGACGTTATTCACCTAAAGGGCATATTAATTTAAAGCTTTTTAATTTATTTTCTTTTTGTATAAAAAAAACTGTTTACTTTTGGAAAAAATAAAGGAGTGCGTTGGACGGCTATGGGAAGGTATAAGGCTGATTACTAAAAAAAAAAAAATTAAAAAAAAAAAAAAATTTTTTATTTTAATTCTTCCTCCTCGG
>JABUQX010113040.1:12500-27262 GCA_015478945.1 Trachelipus rathkii | reverse complement strand
CCCCACCCTTCCTCATCCTCCCTAGCCCTCAAAACCCCACCCCATCTATGATCTATGATTCATGTCATAGTTTTGTATAACATAACACAAAACTTTTATTTATTTTTGCTTTATATGCTTTAAACAGTTTTTGTTCTTACTAAAATTTTACCCTTTTCATATTTATAAGTTAAAAAAAAGTCTAATGAATATATGCTAACGTAACAAAGTTTTCGCATCAATGAAGCAAACATAGCATCACCTGAACTACGAATATAATATACACTCACAAATCTAACACATCTTAAACATGAATAAACAGTTAACATTAACAAAAGATCCATGCTTACCAGCAGTAAAGTAACTAACATTGAGCTCAGAACGTAACCTACTTACACTTTTTCTAACATATCACTGATATTTTTACATTAACATAGTAACATTTAACAAAAATTTATCACAACCGTGTGTAATTATCATACAGATCAATGAATATAGGCTAACGTAACAAAGTTTTCACATCAATAAAGCAAACATAGCATCACCCGAACTACGAATATAATGTTCACTCACAAACCTAACACATCTTAAACATGAATAAAACAGTTAACATTAACAAAGTTCCATACTTAGCAACCGTAAAGTACCTAACATTGAGCACAGACGTAACCTACTTACACTTTTTCTAACATACCTTGATATTTTTACATTAACATTGGTAACATTAACAAAAATTTATCATAGTCATTTGTTAATTATCATACTGATCAATGATTATGCTAACGTACCAAAAGTTTTCACATCAATAAAAGCAAACATAGCATCAACTGAACTACAAATATAATGTGCACTCACAAACCTAACACATCTTAAACATGAATAAACAGTTAACATTAACAAAGTTCCATACTTAACAACAGTAAAGTAACTAACGATGCATACAGAACGTAACCTACTCACACTTTTTCAAACATATCACTGAATTTTACATTAAACATAGATAACTTTTAACTCAAAAATATATCACAATCTTGTGCTAATTATCATACTTGTATCAATGAATATATGCTAACGCCTAACAAAGTTTTCACATCAAGTAAAAGCAAAACATTTATTCATTAGTCTGAAACTACGGAATATAATGCTACAACGACTTACCTAACATACCATGCACGATTAAGCCAGTCAACATTAACAAGTTTCCAACTTAGCAACAGGAAAGTAAACTAACGCAGCATACAGAACGTTAACCTACTCACACTTTTCCAACATATCACTATTATTTACATTAACAAAGAAACATTTTAACAAAAAATTTTATCATAACATTGGTTAATTATCATACTGACAAACGGAAAATACGCTAACGCCAACAAAGATTTCACATCAATAAAGCTAACATATCATAAGCCTGAAACTAAGAATATAATGCTACAACAGCAAACCTAACATGACCTTATGACCGAATAAAACATCTAACATTAAGAAAGTCCATACTTAAACAACTATAAAGTAAGCTAAAACCAATTGCATACAAATACGTAACTTATTCATACTTTTTTTATCAAAAAACGTATCTTCTATTTAACAATCAGTATAGCGATGTGTTGTTTATTTATTTTTAATTTTTTTCTTTAAAACGTAAATCCCACCAACTTTTATTTATTTTCGATTTTTTCTAAAAACTTTTTTGTTTGTAAAAAAACTTTTATTGAATTTTAATTTCATTTCATTTTATTTTTTTCATTTGATTTACTATTTTTTTTCTTTAAACCTTTATTTTTCTAAAAAACTTTTAATTTTTAATTTTATTGTATTTAAAAATTCTCTGTTTTTACTAGAAATTTTACACTCTTCATTGTTTATAACGTAAAAAAATTTGCTGTTTTTACATACCCCTAAACGACAAAACAGTGGAATCCAGTAAAATCAAGCCACCCCTCCCTCCCTACCTACCCAGTATAGATAAATTCCATTCACACATAGAAGGAAGCCTGATCGACGATGCCAAATTTATCATCGCATATTTTTAGATAACCTAATATTGTTTCTCATGACCTTGACTAATTGTCAACTGCACAAGAATATATGCTAACGTAACAAAGTTTTTCACATCCAATAAAACAAACATAGCATTACCTGAACTTAGAATATAATGTACAATGACAAACCTAACATACCTTACGTTCATATAAACTGTTAACAATAACAAAAGGATCCATACTTAAACAACGGTAAAGTAACTAACAACGCATACAGAACGAATGGTCGAGCTGAATGAGGTAAATATTCCTTTAACAAAAGTTATACAATGTTCCCATGTATAATAAATTTTATTTTTATTATTTTTAATTTCATTTCTTTAAAACTTTCATATGATGAATAAGGCTAAATTTAACCGATTTGTTTTTTTTATGTAAAAAATTATTGTTTTCATTAAAACAATTATTTATTTATTTTAACTTGATTGTTTTTTAAGGTTGTGTTTTTAAAAAAACTTTTATTTATTTTTTTTTTATTTCTTTAAAACTTTTTGTTTTTTTAAAAAAAACATTTATTTTTAATTTTATTTCTTTAAAACTTTTGTTTTACTAAAATTTTTATTCTTTATGTTTAAACGTAAAATTTTACATTCTTACATACACAAAGTTGTAAACAGTGAATCAGTAAAATCAACCACCCCTCCCTCCCCTCTCTTCCGACCCAAACGCCTGAATCTATTGAGTAATTTGATCTATTGAATCTATTGAGCTATTGCATCTATTACCTTTCAAGTCATATATTTAGAGTATCATTTTGGAATAAACATAGCATAAAAAATTATGGGGGTTTCTTTTTTATACTAAACCTCGGAATATCATGCTGACATAACAAAGTTTTCACATCAATAAAATCTTAACATAACATAACCTGATGTAAAAATCTAATGTATAACATCAAACCTACATACCTTAAACACGAATAAACAGTCACATTAACAAAATACCAACTTAACAATAGGAAAGGTGACTAGACGCAGCTTACACAACCGTTACCCTATTCAAACCTTTTTTTTTCAAACATATCTCTAACATATCACGGTTAATTTTACATTAACATAGAAACATTAACAAAAAATTTATCGATAACCTAACCTAATTACCATACTGACCAACGAATATATGCTAACGTGACAAAGTTTTCATATCAATAAAGCTAGCATATAACCTGAAATAAGAATATAATGTACATCAGTCAAACCTAACTCATCTTAAACACAAATAAACAGTTAACATTAACAAAGTTTCATACTTAACAACAGTAAAGTAACAAACATTGCATACAGAACTTATCTATTCCAACACTTTTTTCTCAAACATATCTCTAACATATCACTGTTATTTTTACATTAACATAGTAACATTTAACAATAAGTTACCATGACTTATCCTAATTATCATATTGGTCAACAAATATATGCTAACGTAACAAAGTTTTCACATCAATAAAGCTAACATATCATATCCTGAACTACGAATATAACGCACAATGACAAAACATAGCATACTTTATGATCGAATAAATGGCTAACAATAACAAAGTTTCATACTTAACAGCACTAAAGTAACTAACAATGCATACAGAACGAACGTGTACGAAGCTGATGGGGTTCCTGTTTCACTAGAGTTATCAGATACATGTTGAGAAATTGGTCAAACTCCTCCCACTTTTCGAAACATTACGCAATACCTTGATCTTGGATGGTTTTCGTTTTCGAAACATTAAGCTATACAGTTGATTCTTGTTTGTCACAGGGGTTGACATAACAAATTTATTAAAAACATTTTATGTTTTTGCAAAATGTCTTTGTTTTATAACAACTCTAAAAACTTTTATTTTTAATTTTATTTCTTTAAAATTTTTTGTTTTGTTTTTGTTTTTTTAAAAAAAACTTTTAATTTTTAATTTTATGTAGTTAAAACTTTTTGTTTTTACTAAAAACTTTTAATTTTTAATTTTATTTCGTTAAAAATTTTTGTTTTTCTAAAATTTTAGTCTTTTTTATTCTATAAAATCGCTAAAAAATTGGCGTTTTTACATACCCAAAAGCAGTAAACCAGTAAATCAACCCCCATCCACCCTTACTCTCCTCATCGTCTCCTACATCCCGTGATCTATCGATCTATTGACAAGTCACATTTCATGTATCAATTTCGGATAAAACATAAACATAAAAACAATGTTCTTTATTACACTGATCAGCGAATATATGATACTATAACAAAGTTTTCCCATTAATAAAAACTAACATAGCATCATCTGGTCTAAGAATATAATGTACAACAATAAACCTAACATACCTTAAACATCAATAAACTGTTAACATTAACAAAGTTCCATACTTAACAAGAGTAAAGTAACTAACAAGTTATACAAAAAAACGTAACCTATTCTTACTTTGTCAAGCATATCTCTAAATAGCACTGTAAATTTCATAGTAAAGAGAATTATGAAAAATGACAAGGACAATACATTCATAAAAAAAACAAAAACTAAATTCATCATAAGGAAGTAATGAACTAGAGACTAAACGTAACCAAAGCTTTAACATTAATAAAGCTTACATAGGCCATTCATGTCTGAACTAAGAATATATTCAAAGACAAACAAACCTAACACCACCCTTAACATGAATAAACTGTTAAAAAATTAACAAAGTTCCACATTTAACACCAGTTAAAGTAACTAACATTTGCATGCAAAGCTACGTAACCTACTCATACTTTTTCAAAGTCTACCTCTAACATAGTGTCGTTAATTTTATATTTATTCACTAATATTTTACTAAGACTTATCACTACCCTATCTATGTTATCAGACAGACCAACGAATATATTGCTAACGTAACAATTTTTTTACATTATAACATAGTAATTTTAACAAAAATGTATCATAACCTTACCGTAAATTATCATAACCCTAGCGAATAATTTGCAAACATAACAAAGTTTTAACCAAACATAACATAAAAATAACAAAATTTTATCCTGACATAACATAAAATAAGCTTTTCGAAAAAATGTCATAGTAAAGGTGTAATAGTTCACCGATTTTTAAAGCTGTAATCAGTAAATCAAACCATCAGCCCCTCCCCACCCCTCCCTAACCACCTAGCCGTGACCTTATGATCTATCGATCTAGTGATTCAGATCACATTTCGAGTATCATTTCTGGATAAACTATTACAAAAATAAGTTCTTTATATACTAACCAACGAAAATATGCTAACGCAACATTGTTTTCACATTAATAAAGCTACATAGCATTACCAGAACCAAAGAATATTAATGCATAAATGACAAAAAATTAACACAAGCTTACGCGCGAATTAAACTATTAACATTAAACAAAGTTCCATTACTTAACAACACTAAAGTACCTAGCACAGCGTACAAAAACGTAACCTATTCACACTTTTTTCAAGCATATCTCTAAACATATCATTGTTAATTTTTACATTCAAACTATTGATTTACGTAGCATTTCGAAGTATCATTCGGATTAAACACAGGCACAAAAATGATTTTCTTTAATACTAACAGCGATATATGCTAACATACAATGTTTTCACATTAATAGAGCTAACATAGCATCATATGAAATAAGAAAAATAAGTACAACGACAAACTTAACACAACTTACGCACTTATAAACAGTTAAGATTAACAAAGTTCCACACTTAAACCCAGTAAAGTAGCTAGCATTGCATACAAAACCGTAATCTATTCATACTTTTACCAAACATATCTCTAACATATTAACGTTATTTTACATTGACACAGTAATATTTAACAAAAATTTATCATAACCTTGCCTAATAATCATACAGATCAACGAATAACTGTTAAACATAACAAATTTTTATCCAACATAACATCACATAAGTTCCTGAGACAAATATCTATAGTAAAAGAATAGTTTGCATTTTTAAAGCAGGAAATCAGTAAATCAGGAAATAAAGTCATCAACCCCCCCCCGCCCGCCCACCATGACCTTTGATCTATTGATCTATGATTCCATGTCATATTTCGAGTATCATTTCGGACTAAACATAACACAAAAATAAGTTTGTTTTATATACTAACCACCGATATATGCTAATAACAAAGTTTTTACATTAATTAAGCTAACATAACGTAACCTGAACTAAGAATATAATTGTACAACGACAAAACCTAACACACCATACGTACGAATAAACTACTAACATTAACAAACCTCCGCACTTAACAACAGTAAAGCACCTAACACTTCGCACAAAACGTAACCTATTCCTACTTTTTCAAGCATATCTCTAACATATCAATGTTAATTTTACATTAACATCGTAATATTAGGAAAAATTTTTAGCATAACCCTGTCCAATCATCATACTGACAACGAATATAATATGCTAACACACGAATATTTTTACATTCAACTTCGTTAATATTTAACAAAAAAGCATTCATACCTGTTCTAAATAGCCATAATCCCCAAACGAATAATTGCCAAAGACAAAAAAGTTTTAACCAAACAACATAAAAATAACAAAATTTTTATATCTGAACATAACATAAAAAAATAAGTTCTTTGATAAAATATCACAGTAAAGCGCGATAGTTTACTGATTTTAAAGCAGTAAATCAAACTATCCACCCCAGCAGTCCCCTACCAACCCATGCGCCTATGATCTATTGAACATTGATCCAAGTCATATTCGAGTATCATTTTGGATAAACATGACATGAAAATAAGTTCTTTATTATACTGAAACTACGAATATATGCTTATTGCAACAAAAAGTTTTATCATCAATAAAGCTAACATATTCGTAATCTGAACTAGAATATTAATGTGCAAATTGCAAACCTAACATACCTCGCGTATTAATAATCGCTAACATCCTGAAAAATTCCCTACTTATCAAAGGTAAAGTAAGCTAAACAGGGTCAATTACAATACTCGATATGTTCCCACTTTTCCCACATATCAGCAACAGGTAAAGACGTATTATCTAGCAAAATCCCTTAAAAAAGTGAACAATCTATCAAAGATACCAGCATCTTGAGCGGGCATTACCCCTATAAAGGAGGGGTAAGGCCTCAGCCCGAAGGGCTATGGCCCAAAACCCGCTTACCACCCCTTCGGGGCTGATACCCCCTCTCAGGATTCACACCCTCTCAAGGGACGCATCCCATTGGGGTTTTCTCTCGGAGGTGAGTGTTGCTTTAGATACTCTAGGTAATGAAAGCTGTTTATTCCCGTAAGTTAGTACGTTATGTAAATATTACTATGAACTGTGTGAAATTACACTGATTTGTTAGAGAATGATGAGTTTGTAAGATATTAGCTGTGTTAACTTGCGAACGAGATGTGTTAGAAAACCGTAAGCCTAGGTTTAAGATTTTTTTGAGTAATGTTAGGTTTGCACGAGAAATTTTACTAATGTCTGCGTGTTAATTCATAGTTTCAAATTGATGTTTATTCCTCAAGACGAGTAAACAACTTTGATGAAGATAGTGTCAAATCATAGTTCAAGATGCTGGTATCTTTGAAGCATTGCGTCCCTTTTTTAAGGGAATTTTGCTAGATAATACGTCTTACCTTTGCTGCATATTGTGGGAAAAGTGGGAACATATCGAGTATTGTATGACCTGTTAGCTACTTTACCGTTGATGTGAAGGGAACTTTCAGGATGTTAGCTGCTTATTCATACGCGAGGCTATGTTAGGTTTGCATTTTGTTACATTACTATTCTTAGTTAAGATTACGATATGTTAAAGCTTTATGATGTATCAAACTTTTAGTTGCATAACGCATTATATTCTTAGTTCAGTATTATTAAAGAACTTATTTATGTCATGTTTAATCCAAAATGTACTCGAAATATGACTGCGATCAATAGGTTCAATAGATATCACTAGGGGCATGGGTGGGTAGCGGACTGCTGGGGTGATGGTTTGATTTACTGATTACTGATTTATTGATTTACTGCTTAAAAATCAGTAAACTACGCTTTACTGTGATATGTTATTCAAGAACTTATTTTTTATGTTTATGTTCAAGATAAAATTTTGTTATTTTTATGTTATGGGTTGGTTACAAACTGTTTGTTGTCTTTGCCAATTATTTCGTTGCGCGGATTATGCTATTTTAGACGAGGGTTATGATGGAATTTTTGTTAAATATTACGAAGTTGATGTAAAAAATTCTCGGTGCGTTAGCATTATATTCGTTGTCAGTATGATGATTAGACAGGGTTATGCTAAATTTTTGTTAAATATTACGATGTTAATGTAAAATTAACATTGATATGTTAGAGATATGCTTGAAAAAGTAGGAATAGGTTACGTTTTGTGCGAAGTGTTAGGTGCTTTACTGTTGTTAAGTGCGGAGGTTTGTTAATGTTAGTAGTTTATTCGTACGTATGGTGTGTTAGGTTTGTCGTTGTACATTATATTCTTAGTTCAGGTTATGTTATGTTAGCTTTATTAATGTAAAAACTTTGTTACGTTAGCATATATTCGACAGTTAGTATACAAAAAACTTATTTTTGTGTTATGTTTAGTCGAAATGATACTCGAAATATGACATGAATCAATAGATCAATAGATCAAAAGGTCATGGTGGGCTGGATTGGGAGGGGTTGATGGTTTGATTTACTGATTTACTGATTTACTGCTTTAAAATCAGTAAACTATTACAATTTACTATGATATTTTATTCAAAGAACTTATTTTTATGTTATGTTTGGATAAAACTTTGTTATGTTTACAGTTATTCGTTGGTCTGTATGATAATTAGACATGGTTATGATAAATTTTTGTTAAATATTACTGTGTCAATGTAAAAATAACGTTAATATGTTAGAGATATGCTTGGAAAAAGTATGAATAGATTACGTTTTGTATGCAATGCTAGTTACTTTACTGGTGTTAAGTGTGGAACTTTGTTAATGTTAACTATTTATTAGTGCGTAAGTTGTGTTAAGTTTGTCGTTGTACATTATTTTCTTAGTTCATATGATGCTATGTTAGCTTTATTAATGTGAAAACATTGTTATGTTAGCATATATTCGCTGGTTAGTATTTTACTCTTTCAGTACGAGAGTAGGTTTTTCATTTATGTTTATCCGAAATGCATACTACGAAATTGATATGATAAATATTATTATGTTAATGTAAAATTAACAATGGATATGTTAGAGATATGCTTGAAAAAAGTGTGAATAGGTTACGTTTTGTACGCTGTGCTAGGCTACTTTATGTTGTTAAGTATGGAAACTTTGTTAATGTTAACAGTTATTCGCCGCGTAAGCTGTGTTAATTTTTGTCATTATGCATTATATCTTAGTTCTGTAATGCTATGTTAGGCTTTATTTAATGTGAAAACAATTGTTACGGTTAGCATATATTCGTTGGGTATGTTATATAAAGAACTTATTTTGTACTATGTTTATCGAAATGATACTCGATATGTGATTCTGAATCACTAGCATCGATAGATCATAAGGCACGGCTAAGGTGGTTAGGGAGGTAGGATGGGCCTGCATAGGTTCTGATTTTACTGATTAAGCTTTAAAATCGGTGAACTATTACACTTTACTATGACATTTTATTCGAAAAAACTTATTTTTATGTTATGTTTGGATAAAACTTTGTTATTTTTATGTTATGTTTGGATAAAACTTTGTTATGTTTGCAATTATTCGTTGGGGATTAGATATTTAGGCTAAGCGTTATGATACATTTTTGTTAAATATTACTTACTATGTCAATGTAAAAAAACTTTGTTACGTTAGCAATATTCGTTGGTCTGTCTGATAATTAGACAGGGTTGTATGATAAATTTATGTTAAATATTATCTGAATCAATGATAAATTAACGTTATTATGTTAGAGATATGCTTGAAAAAAGTATGAGTAGGTTACGTTCAGCAATGATTAGTTACTTACTTGCGTGTTAAATGTAGAAACTTGTTAAATGTTAACAGTTTATTCATGTTAAGGTGTGTTAGGTTTGTTGTCGTGGAATATATTCTTAGTTCAGATGATGCTATGTAAGCTTTATTAATGTGAAAACTTTGTTACGTTAGTCTATATTCGTTGATCAGTATGATAATTATACAAGGTTATGATGTATTTTTGTTAAATATTATCATTTTCATCTGAAATTAACATTGCTATGTTAGAGATATGCTTGACAAAGTATGCCTAGGTTACGTTTTTTGTATAACTTGTTAGTTACTTTACTGTTGTTAAGTATGGAACTTTGTTAATGCTTAACAGTTTATGCATGTTAAGTGGTATCTTAGGGTTTATTGTGTGACATTATATTCTTAGACCAGAATGATGCTATGTTAGTTTTTATTAATGGGAAAACTTTGTTATGGTATCATATATTCGCGATCAGTGTATAAAAGACTTGTTTTTATGTTATGTTTATCCAAAATGATACACGAAAATGTGACTTGAATCAATAGATCGCTGAAGCTATAGATCATGGAAGGATGGTAGGAGATGATGAGGAGAGTAGGGTGGATGGGTTGATTTACTGATTTACTGCTTTTGGGTTTGTAAAAACGCCAATTTTATACGTTATAAAATTAAAAAGTAAAAATTTTAGTAAAAACAAAAAGTTTTAACGAAATAAAATTAAAAATTAAAAGTTTTTAGTAAAAACAAAAAGTTTTAACTAAATAAAATTAAAAATTAAAAGTTTTTTAAAAAAAACAAAAAAAAACAAAAAAACAAAACAAAAGGTTTTAAAGAAATAAAATTAAAAAAAAAGTTTTTAGAGTTGTTATAAAACATAAAAGACATTAGCAAAAACATAAAATGTTTTTAATAAATTTGTTATGTCGACCCTGTGACAAACAAGAATCAAATGTATAGCTTAATGTTTCGAAAACGAACCATCCAAGAATCATAGGTATTGCGTAATGTTTCGAAAAGTGGGAGGAGTTTGACCAATTTCTCAACATGTATCTGATAACTCTAGTGAAACAGGAACCCCATCAGCTTCGTACACGTTCGTTCTGTATGCATTGTTAGTTACTTTAGTGCTGTTAAGTATGAAACTTTGTTAATGTTAGCCATTCATTCTATCATAAGGTATGTTAGGTTTTGTCATTGTGCGTTATATTCTTAGTTCAGGATATGATATGTTAGCTTTATTGATGTGAAAACTTTGTTACGTTAGCATATATTTGTTGACCCATATGATAATTAGGATAAGTTATGGTAACTTATTGTTAAATGTTACTATGTTAATGTAAAAATAACAGTGATATGTTAGAGATATGCTTGAAAAAAGTCTGTGTGAACAGGATACGTTCTGTATGCAATGTTTGTTAACTTTATTTGTTAGGTATTGAACTTTGTAATGTTAAACTGTTTATTTGTGTAAATGAGTTAGGTTTGGACTGATGTACATAACTTCTTTAAGTTCAGGTTATATGTTAGCTTTATTGATATGAAAACTTTGTCACGTTAGCATATATTCGTTGGTCAGTATGATAATTAGGTTAGGTTATGATAAATTTTTGTTAAATGTTACTATGTTAATGTAAAATAACAGTGATATGTTAGAGATATGTTTGAAAAAAAAAGTGTGAATAGGGTACGGTCTGTAAGCTGCGTCAGTCACTTTCCTATTGTTAAGTATGGTATTTTGTTAATGGTGACTGTTTATTCGTGTTTAAGGTATGTTAGGTTTGATGTTATACATTAGATTCTTACATCAGGTTATGTTATGTTAGCTTTATTGATGTGAAAACTTTGTTATGTCAGCATATATTCGAGGGTTAGTATAAAAAAGAACATATTTTTATGCTATGTTTATCCAAAATGATACTCTAAATATGACTTGAGTCAATAGATCAATAGCTCAATAGATCAATAGATCAATACCTCAATAGATCAGGGTTGGGTCGGAGAGAGGGGAGGGAGGGGTGGTTGATTTACTGATTCACTGATTTACAGCTTTTGTGTATGTAAAAATGTAAATTTTTTACGTTATAAACATAAAAAAGAATAAAATTTTTAGTAAAAACAAAAAGTTTTAAAGAAATAAAATTAAAAATAAATGTTTTTTATAAAAAAAACAAAAAGTTTTAAAGAAATAAAATTAAAAAATAAATAAAAGTTTTAAAGAAATGAAATTAAAAATAAATAAAAGTTTTTTAAAAACAAAAAGTTTTAAAGAAATGAAATTGAAAATAAATAAAAAAGGAATATTTACCTCATCAGCGTCGTACCTATTCGTTCTGTATGCGTTGTTAGTTACTTTACCGTTGTTAAGTATGGATCTTTGTTATTGTTAACAGTTTATATGAACGTAAGGTATGTTAGGTTTTGTCATTGTACATTATATTCATAGTTCAGGTAATGCTATGTTTGTTTTATTGATGTGAAAACTTTGTTACGTTAGCATATATTCATTGATCAGTATGACAATTAGACAAGGTCATGATAAATATTACTATGTTAATGTAAAAATATCGATGATATGTTTGAAAACGTGTGAATAGGTTACGTTTTTGTGTGCAACGGTAGTTACTTTACTGGGTAGGAGGGAGGGAGGGGTGGCTTGATTTACTGATTCACTGATTTGTTGTTTTAGGGTATGTAAAAACACAAATTTTTTACGTTATAAACATGAAGAGTGTAAATTTTTTAGTAAAAACAAAAAAGTTTTAAAGAAATAAAATTAAAATTAAAGTTTTAAAAAAAAAAAAAAAAAAAAGGTTTAAAAAAATAAAATTAAAAATAAACAAAAGTTTTTAAAAACAAAAAGTTTTAAAGAAATGAAATTAAAAATAAATGAAAGTTTTTTGAAAACAAAAAGTTTTAAAGAAAAAAATAAAAAATAAATAAAAAGTTTTTTAAAAACAAAAAGTTTTAAAGAAAAAAATTAAAAATAAATAAACAAACACATCGCTATACTGATTTGTTAAATAGAGATACGTTTGATAAAGTATGAATAAGTTACGTATTGTATGCAATGTTAGTTACTTTATAGTTGTTAAGTATGGACCTTTGTTAATGTTAGATGTTTATTCGGTCATAAGGTATGTTAGGTTTTGCTGTTGTACATTATATTCTTAGTTAAGGCTATGATATGTTAGCTTTATTGATGTGAAATCTTTGTTGCGTTAGCGTATTTTCCTTGGTCAGTATGATACTTAGGCATGGTGATGATAAATTTTTGTTAAATGTTTCTTTGTTAATGTAAAATAATAGTGATATGTTGGAAAAAGTGTGAGTAGGTTACGTTCTGTATGCTGCGTTAGTTACTTTCCTGTTGCTAAGTATGGAACTTTGTTAATGTTGACTGCTTATTCGTGCATAAGGTATGTTAGGTAAGTCGTTGTACATTATATTCGTAGTTCAGACTATGATATGTTTGCTTTTATTGATGTGAAAACTTTTTACGTTAGCATATATTCATGATCAGTATGATAATTACAAAAGATATATAATAAAGGTTTGTTAATAGAACAGAATCTTTATGAACAGCACAGTTGATATGTTTGAAAAATGAACTGTAATCATCTGTAGCATATCTATTTAAAACCGGATATCAAGTAATGGAACTTGTTAATGTAACGTTTATTCATGTTTAAGATGTTTTAGGTTTGTGAGTGTATACATTATATTCGTAGTTCAGGTGATGCTATGTTTGCTTTATGTATGTGGAAAACTTTTGGTTACGTTGCATATATTCATTGATCCAGTATGATAATTACCACAAGACTGTTGATAAATATTGTTAAATGTTTACTTAAAGACAAAAAAATATCACTGATATGTTAGAAAAAGTGTAAGCTAGGTTATGTTCTGTGCTCCAATGTTAGGTACTTTACGGTTGTTAAGTATGGAACTTTGTTAATGTTTAACTGTTTTATTCATGTTTAAGATGTGTTAGGTTTGTGAAGTGCAACAATTATATTCGGTAGTTCGGCGTGATGCTATGTTTGCTTTATTGATGTAAAACTTGATACGTTAGCCTATATTCCATTGATCTTATGATAATTACACACGGTTGTGATAAATTTTTGTTAAATGTTACTATGTTAATGTAAAAATATCAGTGATATGTTAGAAAAAGTGTAAGTAGGTTACGTTCTGAGCTCAATGTTAGTTACTTTACTGCTGGTAAGTATGGATCTTTTGTTAATGTTAACTGTTTATTCATGTTTAAGATGTGTTAGATTTGTGAGTGTATATTATATTCGTAGTTCAGGTGATGCTATGTTTGCTTCATTGATGCGAAAACTTTGTTACGTTAGCATATATTCATTGATCAGTATGATAATTAGACTTTTTTTTTAACTTATAAATATGAAAAGGGTAAAATTTTAGTAAGAACAAAAACTGTTTAAAGCATATAAAACAAAAATAAATAAAAGTTTTGTGTTATGTTATACAAAATATGACATGAATCAATAGATCATAGATGGGGTGGGTTGTGAGGCTAGGGAGGATGAGGAGGGTGGGGAGGCTGGGGATCTGGAGGCTCAAGAGGCTCAAGAGGCTCAAGAGGCTCAGAGGCTCAGGAGGCTCTAGAGGCTATTTGATTTATATAAAAAACGTAAATTTTTTTAGTTATAAACTTAAAAAGAATAAAAAATGTTTAATTTTTTTTTTTTTTTTAAATTTTTTTAAAAATTTTTTAAATTTTTTAAAAAATTTTAAAATTTTTTTAATTTTTAATTTTTTTTTTTTTAATTTTTTTTTTTTAATTTTTTTTTAATTTTT
>JABUQX010113040.1:5000-10000 GCA_015478945.1 Trachelipus rathkii | reverse complement strand
GGCTTTGGGAAAATGTTTTTTTTTATATCCTTTTAGGGGGTTCGAGACGACGAAGGACAAAGCGGGGAATGAAGTCCCCCGCGTCCCCGGTGCCCTAAGAAACCCCGACTCTGTCTCATCTTTAAGTTCAACCGTGGGGTATTCCTTTAGTTTAAAAAAAATTTCCAATCATTTGGCACTTGCGCGCCTTTCTCGTACTTCGAGCTCCGCTCGTAATTCTCAAAAACATGCTTATCATACCAGCTTTCCATCATATTTTTAAAATTTAAAATTTTTCAAAACGCGTTATTTTATTTTTATTTATTTTATTTTATTTAAAAAAAGCATGGATAAAAATGTCTCCTGATTAATAAATGTTTTTTATTTTCTTTGTAGCTGGTTATAGTTTTTTAGTTATCATACCTGGCCTCTTCAGGATGCTGACATAATATATATATATATATATATATATAAGATATATATATATATATATATATAGTATAAATATATATATATATATATCTATATATATATATATATATATTATATATATATATATATATATATACTTATATATAATAATATATAATATAATATATAATTATATATATTATATATATAATATATATATATAATATATTATATTATATATATATATATACTATATATATATTATATTTATATAATTATATATATATATAATTATTTTATTTTATATATATATATATATATATATATATATATATTGCCGCATAAGTTGCAAAATTTTTAATATAAATGGATGCGGATGTGACTGCGGATTCGAATTTTTCACATCCGCAATTTATATATATATAATATATAATATATAATATAGAAGTATTATATATATATATATATATATATATATATATATATATATATATATATATATATATATATATAATATATCATATAATATAAATATATATATATATATTATATATATATTATAATAATAATATATATATATATATTATATTATAAATTATATATATATATATAATATATATATATATATATTATATTATATATATATATAACATATAATATATATATATATATATATTCAGGCCGCGTATTCTGAAATTTTTTTGGGGGGGGCTGCAGTTCCGCAGTGCTTACAATTTGAAATGAAAGTTAATATTTATATAATAATATATAATATATATATATATATTATATTATTATATATATTTATATATATATACTATAATATTATATATATATTATATATATTATATTAATATAAATATATATATATTATATAGATTATATATATATATATTAATATATATATATATATGATAATATATATATATTATATATCATATATATTAATATATAGTATATATAATTATAATAATAACACTAACACTAACACTATTAACAATAACATTAATATATAAATATATATATATATATAATATATATATATACTATATTATATATATATATATATAAGTATATATATATTATATATATATATATATATATATATATATATATATTATATAATATATATAATATATAATATATATATTATATATTATATATATATATATATATATTATAATATATATATAATATATATTATTATATATATATATTATATATATATAATATATATATATATATATATATAATATATATATATATATATATCATATATAATAAAATTCTCAAGAAGAACTTATCTCATCGTTTATAAGGTCCAATTTCAGTTTCCCTTGCTTTTTGACCTGAGGTGATTCTAAAATATTTCCATTGCTTGACTTCTGTGCGAGATCTCGATGAATTGACAGTAAAGCAAGACATGTAATGCGATCCTCTCCAACACTATTCCGAAAATACGTTTTCAGACGCCTTAATCCTGAAAAATTTTTTCTACACATCTGTTGCGGTGGAACAGGCAAATACTGATAACGATATTCGGAGAGTAGCAATGCTTAGGACAATCTCCTCTTGTCACAGCTTAGCCATATAGGTACCGGATGCCGCAGTTTTGGTTTTTCATTGTTCTAACAGCCATTTTACGCTGCCAGATACACCACTCTCCTTTTAGTGTATTCTCGTGAGGGTCTGGAAGGTTCGTCTTTATAAAGAGGATGCTTTTTTCAATATTCTTATAAGGTACATTGCCTTTTTCTGGTAAAAATATAACTGAGTGAAAATGAATAGTGGTTCATGCAGAGAGATCGATCAGTTCACTCGAAGAAATCAGATCATCAATAAATCGGAATAAAAACTGAGATGCGGTAATATGATTCGGGACTGAATGTACAGGCACATTACCAACGATGTTCTTGAACTTCGTAGTTCTTGGAATTTTTATTTCAATACCTAAGCTGTCGCATACTTTTAGCTTTGTGTAAAATGGTTTTAAAAACTCTGTGCCTGCATTTTGTCTATCTTTTCCGAGAAGTTGAATAATGCCTTTCTTAAGTTATGCATCTGAGAAGTCCAATGGACACTCGTAAACTGTTTGATAAGGCGTAGGTTATCTCCCAAGAAATTTACTTAACAACGTATAATGTTATTAAAAAATCTAATTTACTGATTGAATTACGAACGCTAGCTTCTGTGAGTAATCACCGAGCTATTCTTTTTATTTCTCCAATGAACGCAAGCATGTGGCTCACAGAGCCTCTTTTAAAATAGGAAAAGCCGCTTTCATGCTTTTTCACACCATCTGGTCTCGCACATCTTTTTTGATCCTCTTGTTATTTGGTTACTAGAAAACTTTTATTTTATCTTTCAGGTTTTGTGCGTTTCGGACTCGATCGAAAAAAAGTACATATTTCAGAGATGAATCCTATAAGACGTTTCGATTGACAAGAATTTTAGAAGAAAGTCTGAGAGCATAGATTTATAACAATGTTGCATTCATTCAATGGTGTGTATAGAGCTAGGATACTCCATTCCGAAATAACATAATTGCACTCCTCGATTCGCCTCTCATGGAAAGGCTCCATCATTATCCTTGGTCTCTTAAACTTTCGAGTTTTAAAACCAAGATAGCCGAGTCTCTCCAAAATTACCATTTGCCAACATGCTTTTCCCCTATGATATCATATAAAGCCGGAAACAAATGAATAAAAAATCTCCTCTCTTAAAGTAAACAGAGTAAATCAAACTCGCTATCACCCACATCACCATCACTTAGCACAAAGTGAAAACTTGTTCGGCGTTTTGGGAAATATTCCATTGTTTCATCACTAATAAGAATAGAAAATTCATTTTTAACCTTCTTCCACATTTATTCTTTGTATACAGCTGGACTAAATTGACTGTTAATGTTTATTCTGTATTCATCGGACTCGTATTACATGAATTTTGGACGGAAGAATAAGTGTTCTTCAAAACTGCGATCAACTCCCATTTGCTGTCGAAACTATGAAGGCTTTCTAAAATTCCGTCATTTTCAGCTGGAGTTGATAATTCAATACGTCCAGAGTCCCTTGAGCCCCCTTAATGCAAGACCATGCTGGCCACATAAACGTATGGTTTCAATTTATTTGGTACAAGAAGTTTTTTCTTAATTTTTCTTTCACATTTTCTTATTTGAGTGTCCAGTGTTTTTCTTCTTTCGATTTTTTTTCTGAATAAGAGCACTTCAATTTATCTATATATATATAATATATATAATATATATATTATATTAATTATATATAATATATATATATATATATATATATATATATATAATATATATATATAATATATATATATATATATATATATATATATATATATATATATTATATATATATTTATATATTAATTATGTACATACAGCCTTTTTTATTATTGTACATATATAATATTTATATATATTTGTATTTTGTTTTTCTCGAAAAATTGCGGGTCGATAATTCCGGGGGGGGTTGCCAGCCCCTCACCCCCCCCTGGCTACCCCCTGATATAGTATATATATAAACGTATAATAGTAATATATATATTATATATATAATATATATATATATATATATAGTAGTATATATATATAATAATATATATATAATATAATATAATATGGTAAAGTCTGCAAGTAAGGAATGAAATTACAAGTGAATGATAAGAATCGGAAGGCGAAATGGTGATTGATTGGGGATTTGGAAGTTGTGTAAATAAAGCGTCTAATGGAGGGTATTAGTCCAAGGTTTGTGAGGAGAGCAGTAATGAGGGTTAAGGAGATAAGGGTGAACTGTAGACAATTTATAGGGGAAAAAGTTTAAAATCGAAGTGTTGTAGGGAAGTATATGCTGGTATTTTGGTCGAAAGAATGAGTCGAGTGACTGAAGGACTGATTTGGTGAAGAACAAGGTCCGTTTAGGAGTGGTAGAGGATATGTGGATCAAATCTTTACATGAAAACAAATGATTGAGAAAATGAGGGAGGGGAGAAATATACTGTATTTAAAGGTTTTATGGATTTTGGCAACAGGACCGTATATTAGGTTAATAGAAAGCTCTATGGCAGGTGTTAAGTGAATATGGTGTTGGTGGTAGGCTTCCTAATGGAATCAAAAGTATGTATGACGATAGTGAGGCATGTGTAAGAAGAAATGGTGTCAACTGGTGATTTGGTTTATGGATTATATAGCTGAGTGAGACAAGGTGTGTTATGTCTCCTTGGTTATTTCAGTTGTACGGATGGGGTGTATGAAAAGAATTCGAGGTGGAATGGCCAGGAAATGGTGTTAGAAATGATGGGAGAACGGAGATAGTGGAAAGTGCCCCACCTATTTATATGGGCGTGAATGATTTGGTTTTTGGTGTTGCGAATCTGAGTAGTTGAGAGGATTGGGTGGTGGGATTTGGCAATGTGTAAAAAGGAGGGGTTTTTGAAAGTAAACTGGATAAGAGAGGGTTATGGTTGTGAGTGAGACAGTCCCAGTGTGAAGTTATGTAGATGGTGATCAGCTGAGACAAGGTCTGAGTTAAAAAAATATTTAGGTATATGTTGAATTGAGAAGGAACGGATTGATGCAGAGTGTAGGT
>JABUQX010113039.1:32500-35000 GCA_015478945.1 Trachelipus rathkii | reverse complement strand
TACACATATTATATAATATATATATATAATATATATATATAATTATATATATATATATATATATATATTATATATATATATATAATATATATAATATATATATAACTATATATATATATATTATATATATATATATATAAATAATATATTATATTATGATGCAAGTAACATCCGCATCCGCAATCCGCATCCGGCATCCGCGCTGCCCTGCGGATGGTTGCGCGGATGTTATCTGTCGAGATTGATAAAGAATTTTATAATAAAAAATACTTATGATGAAGCTGAAAAAAGAAAAAATTGAAAACTTAGAATGAGTTGAATGCGGAATTCAAAAACGGCTTGATATTCCATATCTTAATGTTATCAAAGACATTCCAACTCGCTGGAATAGTACACTTCATATAATGGAAAGAAGTATTGCTCAAAGAACCTTTTGCTTTGCACGCCAGTTCGTATTCCAAAGTTAACATTCTTATTAATGTGGAAAATGACATCATATCACACTGCATTAAGCTATTCAAACCATTTGAAGAAACTACCAAATAAATCAGCGCCTCTACAGCTTCTGTCTCCGATGTAATACCATTGATCTCAACGCTAAGGAAGCATTTTGAACCATCATCTTAAATGAAAATGATGACGGTTTAAAAAGAATGAAAGATGTAATTAAACTAGAGCTAGAAAAACGCTTTGGTTCTGTTGAAATTAATGACCTTCATACTATTGCAACTTACTTAGATCCCCGTTATAAAGGCAAGTTTTTTTGTAACAATATTAGAACAAGTTAAATCCTTACTTTGTGTTGCAGTTGAAAAACTTCAATCCGAACAGTCTATTAATTCGCCACCCATTAAAAGGAAAAAAACCAAATCTACAGAACCAACACTTCTAGAAGTAAATCAATAACAGATTCACTGGAAGAATTTCTACAGCCCAGTAGTGATGAAGAAACACACGCATTACCAAAAGATGTAGTGCAAATGATTGAAAACTATAACCAAGAAAAACGATTAGATTAAATTCAAATGATGATCCAACCAGTTGGTGGAAAGTTAAGCAAAATTTTTACCCACGCCTGAGTAAGTTTGCAAGGAAATACTTGGCCTGTCCTAAAACGTATGTTCCAAGTTCGAAGTATTTGGCAATGCTGGGGCTCTCAGCTCAGAAAAATTGATTGTTTCTCAAGCCCAACCGTCCTATATTGAATTCCAATACAAGTGCAGAAAAGTATATTAACATCTATTGTAAAAATGTCTCTTTCATTGAAGGAGAAGGTTTGGGGATTTACATATCAAAATGCAAGGGACTGAGTCCCAGTTTCCGTACCCTGGTAACACCAAATTTATATTAATAGATGTTGTCTTAAAATGCGAAATATTATATAATATTATATAGATATTATATATATATATATATTATATATATATATAATTATATTATATATAGATATATATATTATATATATATATATATATATATATATATATATATATATATATATATATATATATATATATATATATATATATATATATATAATATAGATATAATATATATATTATATTATATATAAATATTATAATATATATTATTATTATATATATATATATATATATTATAATATTTATATATAATATATATATATATATATATATATAAAACATACGCTCCGCATCCACGGATATTTAAAAATATATCATCGCATCCGCGAATGCTAAAAAATGAGATCTGCTGCATCACTAATATATATATGTATTATATTATATATATATATATATATATATATATATATATATATATATATATATATATATAATATTATATATATATATATATATATATATATATATATATACATAGAATATATATAGATATAGAATATATTTTGCCCAATTCCAGGATAAAATCTAAGTTGCGTGAGTTTCAAGAGTTTGAATTCAACGGTATTTCCTGAAGGCAGCGCCCCTGTGGTGGATAACACGAGAACAAGTAGAGTTAAACCAAGGTTTATTAGGTTTAGTTGAAATAAGGGTGAAATGTAAGCCTCCATGCAAGAGAGAATCACCTCGGTAATGAGCTCAGCACATTCCGAAGGACCCTCCTACGGGGGACCTCTCCCACGGAAGCTGAAGTCATTCCATGGGAAATCAAAGAAGTTCAACTTCAAATCCGAAGTTCCCTCGCGGTGTGAGTGTTTTTTTTCATGCTGAGGACATGAAGAGATAGAACAAGGTACAGAGATATTAAGGTGATCGGAGGGACCAAATTGAGGAAAGAGTTTAACAGAACAAAGAGAAGGATTGGAAGTTAACAAAAACTCTTTTCTCCCTATAAAGTGTAAAAATCTTTCTGATTCCTCTTCATTACGTCCTTTCTGGCATTTTGAAATAAATGTTATTTTTAACTTTAATTTTACCTCTTTTCCTCCCTGAGTATCTTCCGGCAGCACAACTGCCGTTTTACCTTCCACTAAAGCTGAATTTTTCGCTCAAAACATTTG
>JABUQX010113039.1:0-22500 GCA_015478945.1 Trachelipus rathkii | reverse complement strand
CTCAACTACTTCAGAGCTCTTTGTTGAAGTTAGGATGATTTTTGATAAACAATTCAAAATATAAATGAAATTAACTTTAACTGCCAACAAGCAATCGAACCTCGAAGACCATCTAGTTGGGCACAGTCTTTTAACAGTTTTGTTGACCATGCAGGTTTCTGAAGAAATTTCTTTCAGTGATTGCCATCTTGGAAGACTCTGACTGAAATACCCATATATCTCATTAATCACATCATAAAAAACAATCATTTCTGTAATCTCCTTTACAGAATCATTCAAGACTAAGTTAAGGTTGTGATTTGCACAATGCACATACTCTGCATTAGGCGACTTTCGCTTGATTTTGGTCTGCAGTCCTATATATATATATATATATATATATATATATATATATATATATATATATATATATATATATATATATATATATATATATATATATATATATATATATATATATATATATTAAAAAAATATATATATATATATATAAAAAAATATATTATATATATATATATATATATATATATATATATATATATATATATATATATATATATATATATATATATTTCATTGCGAGTATCGAAAAAGTGCTCATCCCTCTTGCCCGCCGTGCGCCCTCTCGGCTCCTGCGCCCCCCCGCACCGCGGGGCCTGCGGGGGCGTTATTTACGCCACTGTGAAGATGTAAGTAAGATATAAGACCCATTCAGATCCAAAGCTCCACCTGAATTTACTTCTGTGGAAGAAGAGAACCTTATTGATCTGTCTTGCGACAATACATTTAAAAAAAAAAATTCCATTGGCTGGGTTTAACTGACTTTTGGGATATCAATAAAAAAGGAATATCCGCTCCTAAGCTGCTAAGGCGCCTTCGAGTTTTAATCCCATTTGCAAACCATTTGTGCGAAGCCGATTTTCAGCCGTAACCGTCATAAAACAAGTATAGACCAAAAGTAAATGGAATATCAGGAAATAATGGTGGCTGTTTCCAGTAGTTCTGAGATTTGAAAAGAGATGCAGTGAACATCAGGCACATCCATCCCAATTAAACACATTTTATCACAATACCTATCAGTCACTTCAAGGTATGTAATCTTATATATATATATATATATATATATATATATATATATATATATATATATATATATATATATATATATATAGTATATATATATATATATATATATATATATATATATATATATATATATAAAGATTTTAGTTGCCTCACTGATGGTGGTAATCTATCTATATCGATAAATATATATATATTTATAAAATGGCTTAAACTTAAACTTAAACAAAACGCGTGTGTGCGTACATTTGTTAATAATAAAGTCTGGGCCCATATTTCGCTGGCCCCGAAGCTTTAGTTCCATCACAAATGTTAATGGCTTGTATAAATTTTTGGACGATAATGGTTTATGCGATGCTTTTTCAGAGGCCGCAAAATTAATAGAAATCGTTTTAGTGACGCCCGTGTCGACTGCCGATTCTGAACGTAGTTTCAGTACTTTAAAGCGCATTAAAACCCTTCTTAGAAACACAACATCACAAGATAGATTAAACGCACTTGCAGTGCTATCAATACAAAAAGACTTTATAGAGGAGATTCCTCAATTCAACACAAAAGTGATTGAAAAATTTGCCCAAATAAAGAACAGAAGGGCAAACTATTTATACAAATAAACCAATTTTAAAGGTAAGTTTTTTTAAAATGCGTTTTAAATTACAAGTAATATTTTTTTATTTAATTAAGAAGTAGATCTAGCTCTATATATATATATATATAGCAGTATATATATATATATATATATATATATATATATATATATATATATATAATAGTTATACACATGTTTTTATATAGAGATATATTTATAGTTATATATATATATATATATATATATATATATATTATTATATTATATATATATATATATACATATATTATATATATATATAGCATATATTATATATATATACATTATATTATATATATATATATATATATATATATATATATATATATATATATATATATATATATATATATATATATATATATATATATATATTATGTATATTTATATATATATATATATATATTATTATATATATATATATATATATATATATATATATATATATATATATATATATATATATATTATATATATATATATATATACATATATATTATATATATATACATATATATATATATATATATATATATATATATATATATATATATACATAAATATGTTTCTATATGAATGTAGTTGTATATACGACCTTGCACTTGTATATATAAATATATAATATAGAAGATATATATATATATATATATATATATATATATATATATATATATATATATATGTAAGAGAGACATATATATATATATATATATATATATATATATATATATATATGAAAATAAACACAAAACACAGCAAAACAACTCATGTGAGATCCGATCAAGCACAACCTAACGGCACAGAATCTAAAACTAATCTATTTGTGTGTTTTCAAAGAAGATATTTTTATGTCAAATATATAAAACAATAAACTGAGTATTTGAGGGGTTGAAAACAACCATTTGTTCTTCAACCCAATTAGAGACAAGAGAAAGGTCAGAGGTCAGTAACTCCAGAGCCACCCTCCTAGCATCACCTATTTGCCGTGAGTGGGGTCATCCTTGAAATTGGAAGGAGTAATGGAGAGTGTAGTTATCGGCCTAAGAGTGGATATAATATAAAATATTATTGCAAAATATAAAAAGAGTTGGGGAAGAACAGAATTCTGAGGAACAAAACTATTAACAGATCTAAAGGATAAATGAGCTCTCTCTCTCTCTCTCTCTCTCTCTCTCTGGTATCTATCTACAACAGCAACAATGGAAGTCAAGAGACGGTTACAGAGAGAGAAGATATATACAGAAAGGGGGGAAGATTAGAAATTAAAGCTCCGGCCGTGCCAGACTCTATCAAAAGTCTTCGGTATGTCTAGCGCCACAGCAAAAGATTCAAGGAAATGTGAAAGAGCAAAGGACCGACCAAGAGTCAAGAGTCAGGGAGAATGGAAAGAAGAGCACCAGTCGAGTGTTCCTTACAGAAACCAAACTAGCAATTAAAAATAAGATTAGAAGATTTAAGATGTTCTAAATCTCTCTATTAAGGATAGAGTCGGAAAGTTTGAAAAGAACAAAGGTTAAAGCGATAGGAAGATAGGTGGGTAGTTGACTGGGATCCCCCTTCCTCAGCACAAGCTGAATGAGTTCTGGCTTACAGGGGGAGAGAAGGGTTGAAGTTGATAGGCAGAAACGAAAAAGTTTACCAAGGCAGGGTACAAGCTCAAAAGCAGAGCTGCGGGGCCGGAGCCGAAAGGTTTTGGGTAGAGCAGGAGCCGGAGCAGAATTTTTTTAAGAGGTGGAGCCGAAGCCGGAGTCGGAGTCAGAGCCGGAGCCAGAGCAGAAAAAAGGTGATGCTATGACAATTACTATTTATTATAGGTAGTTGGTAAAGGTAATTGGTATAGGTAATTTTATATAGGTAATTGCCCAAAGCAAGATTTGTTTGAGGTAGTTTTATTTTTAACATCTTTGTATGTAATTATATTTTATATGTTCATATAATTCATAAAAGGAATTATTTTAAAAGTTAAGAAGAATGTAAATTTTAATCTATTTTATTTTTCAAAATTCAATTAAAGTATTTTCTAAATTTTAAATTAATTGTAAATCAAAATATAAAGGTGTCCCTAACAACCAATCTTATTTACATCATCAGAAAAATTTGGTAACAGAGAATTAATGATATCGTGTGTAAATGGAGATGAAATTACAACTAAAAACTGTAGTCGGAGCAGGAGTTCATTAATTTTAAAATGATGGAGCCGGAGTCGGAGCTGGTAAAAGATTTACCGACTCCACAGCCCTGCTCAGAAGCACAAGTTTTTGAGGAGCACAGGAAGGATACCTTCAAAACATTCTTATTGTCACTCAGAGAGAGAGAGAGAGAGAGAGAGAGAGAGAGAGCAGAGAGAAGAGAGAGAGAGGAGAGAGAGAGAAGAGAGAGAGAGAGAGAGCAAGATGAGAGAGAGAGAGAGAGAGAGCAGGAGAGGGAGAGAGAGAGATACGTAGAGAGCAGAAAAGAGAAGGAGAGAGAGAAGGATGAGAGAGAGAGAGACAGAGAAGAAATAAAAAAAAAACAGAGAGATAGAGAGATGAGAGAGAGAGAGAGAGAGAAGAGAGAGAGAGAGAGAGAGAGAGAGAGAGAGAGAGAGAGGAAGAGAGAGAGAGGGAGAGAGAGAGAGGAGGAGAAGAGAGGAGAGGGAGAGGAAGATGAGGGGGAGAGAGGGAAGAGGAGAAGGACGAAAGAGTAGAGGGGATGAGCCAGAGGAGGGAGACGGAATGGAGGGGCAGTGAGAGGAGAAGCAAAAAGCCTAGAGAGATGAGGGAGAAGAAGAATAGAGTAATGAGTATATATATATATAATAAAATTATATAGTATATATATATTATTATATATATATATATATATATATATATATATATATATATATATATAATATATAAGAATTATATATTATAATATTATATATATATATTATAGTAATATAGTATATAAATGTTCTGAGAGCTTGAAAAACGAGGATATCCAGGAAGGCACAGCGCAAGGAACCCTGCAACGAAGTAATGCGCATAAGAGGCAAGAGTCAGGATTGTAATCCAAGGGTAATGTTTAAGAGTTTTTAGTAAGAGGAGAGAGAGAAAAGAAGAGAGAGGTAAAGAAAGAAATATAAGATGGAGAGAGAGAAGAAGACGGGTGAGAGTATGTAAGACTTCGCTCACCGAAGTAGGAGCCAGAAGAGAGAGATGATGAGAGCAAGAAGAGTAGGGGAGAGATCAGCACCTCGGAAGTATATATAGTAGAGACACACACGAGGGCATGAGCGCGGCCAGACGAGCGGCACAAGAAGAGAGAGAGGAGGAGTGAGAGTAATTACCTGAGAGGAGGAAGAAAATCAGCAAGAATAAGTACGGAATCCTTGAAGAGATAAAACCAGGAACCGGGGATAAGAAGGTAATGAAGGAAACCCAGAGGAGGAGGAGAGGAGAGGAGGAGGAGGAGTGAGATGAGGGGAGGAGGAAAGAGTTTCAACAGAATTTTAGATTCATCCCCAAGACGATTAGATAAAATAGTAAGGAGATGAACCAACTGTTGAAGGTCATTCTGGATATGGAGGGATTGGTGAGGCATTTCACTTGTTTTCCCCACATCTTGAGATTAGAGACAAAGTCATGGCAGGAGGTGAACTTTGGTATTTTCTTATTTTGGTATTTGGTAATTTGGTATTTGGGTGTCGCGGGAGGTTCCTCCGCCCCTCTCCTACGGGGTATGGAAACCGTCCCCCCTCTGTCCCCCGTCGGCTCGAGTCCCCTATTTTTTTTTACATATTTGTACAAAGCTTTCATACGCTGATTCCAAATATGTAAATTAGTTTTTCTGTAAGTGTCCGTACTTTTTGAGATATTTTCATTTTTAAAACAATATATTAACATAAATGTGATTTTTAAAAAATTATTTAAAATATTTCGGAACTTTTGAATCTTGTCCGTTACCAGTGAAATTCATTGTTGGTTTCATATCAGTAGACAATATATTAAGAAAAAAAAAATCAAAACTGACGAGTCGTAAAACAGCAATAGGAACCTATAATACATATATATAAGTATTATAAGTATATATATAATATATATATTATAATATATATATGTATATATATATATATATATATATATATATAATATTAAGCTAATACCAATTAACTCATACTCTTTTCAAATTTAAATTAAAGCTATCAAAATATAACTTTATTTACCTGTTTGAAAAACGGTCCAGTACACAACCCGCAAAAGTAATATATATATTACATATATAGTAATATTATATATAATATTATATATATATATATATATATATATATATATATATATATATAGATATATATATATGTGTGTGTGTGTATAAATATTATATATATATATATATTATATATAATGAGTATATATATTATACCGGTATATATATTTGCGGGTGTGTATGAACCGTTTACAAACAGCGCTAATTAAAGTTATTTTTTAACAGTTTATTTTAACATTAGATATTTAAATTAAAAGTTAATAATTAATTTATTTTTTAAAGCTTTAATGTTTATTTTATATAAGTTAATTTTCCTTATAATTTGCAGTTTTTAAGTTATATAATTTTAATTTTACGATTAATTTTATTATACAAGTTCTTCAATTTGTTTATAATAATTCTTTCAGTCTTATACTAGATCGTTTCCAGTCCAGAGGATAGGTGCAACTAGGATTATCCCAAAAAAGGTCACCAGTACTCCATACAAGAGCGAGTAAAACCTTCAAAGAAAAAGTCGGTGATGCCCTTTTCATGAAATTACATGTTCAAAGAAATCCTTTAGGCAAAAAAACATACACTCACACGCACATATTTACATAGATGTTTAGAGGTCAGACAGAAGATTCTAGTTTCACTGACAAGGTGACAAATCTTCTGAGAGTAGAAAAAGAGTAGAAAGAATATATATATATATATATATATATATATATATATATATATATATTATATATATATATATTATATGATATATATTATATATATATATATATATAGTATATATTATTATAAGTATATATATAGTATATATATATAAATATATATATAAATATGAATATATATAAGAGTATATATATATTATATAGTATATAGTATGTAGTATATATATATATATATATATGTAATAAATATATAAGTAGTATACTATATATATATATATAAAGTGTTATATATATATATATATATATATATATATAATATATATATATATATATAAATATATATATATATTATATATATATGAATAGTATATAATATAATAATATATATATTATATATATATATAAAAAATAGTATATATATTATTTATATATATACTATATAGATATAGTATTACTATATATATATATATTATTATAATATATATTATATAGTATAATATAATAGATATATATTATATATATATATATAGTAATATATATGAATATAGATATATATAAATTATATTAATTGATGCAGAGGTGTAACATCACCGCATCCGCGGAGCACCGCCCACATTATTTAAAGATCCGGCATCCGGCATCCGGGCATTCCGAGCATTTTGCCCTGGTGAGGAATGTTGCGCGGATATTTATGTCGCGAGATTTGATAAAGAATTTTGTATAATAAAAAAACTTAAGATTAATCTGGACGCAAACTTTTAATGAGAGACATGGGACTCGAGCTGAACTGTGTAATTGGATACTCATGATCTGTACAACAGAAGTTAAATTAATAAGTTTATGGGTCAACAGAGTGATCACAGAGATCTCACAGGGAGATGCGCAAAAAAAAATTCAGCGCCTCTGACAGAGATTCTGTCTCCGAAGTAAATACATTTAATGCTCAACAGCATAAGGAAGCATTGATTGAACCATCTTTCAAAGGAAGAATTGAAAACGTTATAAAGAGAAGAATGAAAGATGTAATAAAACTATGGAATGCACGTGTAGAAAAACGGCATTTGGCTCTTGTAGGAAATAATGTCCTGCAATTAACTAGTAGAGGCAAGAGAACTGTGATAACTCGTTAGAATCCCCGGTATGAATAGCGACAGAAGAAGAGTTAGATTGTTATAAACCACGATAATATTAGAACAAATTAGAAATTGTCAGTGTGTGAGGATGTTGGCAGACTGAAAAAACTTAAAATGAAGAACAGTCTAGTTAATTCGATAACACACAAACACATTTGCATAAATCAACCTGCAATAAAGTAAGATTACGAAATAACAGATTCACGTGAGGGGAAAAATTTCTAGCAGTCCAGTAGTGATGAAGAGAAACAGACAATTACCAAAATTATGTAGTGCAAATTGAGTGAAAAACTATCTGCACGCAAAGAAAAAAAACGAACGAGAATACGAAAGAATCAGAGGTGATGCCTGAAGATCAGCTGGAGGTGAAAAAAGGTAGAAGCAAAGAGAGGATGAGAGTGAGAGTTATACCGACGACTTAGAGGTAAGATAGTTGAGACGAAGGGAGAGAAGAGAATGACTTTTCCTGCTCCTCACAACTAGGTGATTGACTAAGTGAGAAGAAGAGGAAAATAGTTTAGCACACAATGACTGGGACTGACATAAGTATATTGAAGAGAGAGAGAAACGTAAAGCACGAGTAGACTGCAGAGAGAGAGAAGAGACAAAGAGAGAAAAGAGAGGAGACGAGAGAAGAGAAGAGAAGATAGAGGATATTGGATACAGATAAGAAGAGAAGTTGTAGAACATTCTGATTGTATATTTGAATTCGAATATATAGTGCAAAAAGTTAATATAATCCTTTGGAAGAGAATCTCGTTTCATTGAAGGTCGGGAAAAAGAGAAAGGTTGGGAAAGAGGTGGTGGGGTGCATTTGCAGTTGGCTTCCCGTCTCCGCACCTGGTAACGAATATATGTTATAATGAAGTAGAGTGATGTGGCTATAAAACTCTAAATGTATAGGCATTAGTAGAAGTATATATATATATTAGTATATATATATATATAATAGGTATATATATAATATATATATAGATATGATAGTATAGATAATGAGAGATAGATAGATAATGATATTAATATATTATAGTAAATATGAGTATAAACTTAGATATATAATGAGAAAATCCTGTTAGACGTGTTTATGAGTAGCTTTGATTGTCATACTGAAGAATGATAGATATTTGATAGTATATGAGCTGACCGTAAGTATTTTATTGAGAATTAGTCCTGGTCTATGAGAGGGAAACAGGTCAGTCAGTCTAAGTAGTATACCTATATAGCCGCGTAATTTTCTTAAGTATATATATATATGAATACACATAATATATATATTAGTAATAATAATAAAGATTTTTTTTTATGTTTAAGGTTATATTGTTTTCATATATATGATATATATATTATTGCTTATTTATTATGTATTTGCATAAATAGATGAGATCAGAAGAGTAGAGAGACAGCGCAGATAGCGCGTACGGATAGTGTAGAAGATAGTAAGAGAGGCAGGAAAATAGAAAGAAGTCGAACACGAGAGAGAGAGAAGAAAATGAGCAATACGAGCACTGGGCAGATACACTAAAAGATAAGAGCAGACACAGAGGAGTAAAGGAAGTAGTATAGAAATGGTTAAGGTTGTAATTAAACTGAATTGTGAATAAATGTGCAGTGAAGTAAAGTGAGGGTGGGCTGAAGTCCTAATGAACTGCAGACGTGATCATCAGGCTTTAAACACCCTAATTCCCTCACCTCCTTATGATCTTCGGTATCGCTTTAATCACTATAGATTTCCAATACTTTTTTACTAGTATCCTATACTAACGTACATCGTCTGCATATTTATTGCGTGATAAGTGTAATGATTATTATATGTCTATGTATTGTTTTATATTTAAAGTATATATTATATTATAATACATAATTGATTCCGGTAAAAATATATATTCTGTCTTAAGTAATGTGTGTTTTTTCTGAGGACGACAAACTGTGACTGGATTGACTGTTATTATGATGCTGACACTATTGTGAAGTGTTAGATAATATGTTTAATATTTTTCTTGCTTTTAATTTATATAGCATGATAAATGCATATTCATCTTAATTTTTATTAACTTTATGTTATTTAAATTTTCTTTTAAAATTATTATAATGTATATATTTACTTTATTATTTATGTATTTATTAATTGCTTTTGCTATAATTATTATTTAATTATATATTATAACGTTGCTTTGAAAGTTATAATATTATATAATATTAAGATTTACTAAAAAAATAAAATGATTACCGTGAGTTAATTGAACTTTATGTGTATTATATTTTTATTTTTTTATTCCATGATATTTTTTATTAGTCCAGAATTTTAAGTGGAATAATAAATAAAAAAACTGGATCGATATATTGAACAGTATTATTATTTATATTTGGTTTTGAAATATTAATATGTATATAAAAGAAAATGAAGAGTATGTATTTCTTCACTTCACTTTCGTGTGATGCTGAGAAGGTGAGTAAGATATCGAATTTGAGTTCTTCCCTTCTAACTCCTATAAAACCGGATTTAGCTTTCATAACATAAAGAGGAAGCTTGAGACAGAGTCAATGCTATTTAGTTATCCACGAGTGGATGGAGCTTGAGAGGCTGGTGATAGCCTTTCTATGAAAACCCCCTGAAAATTTTATACTATAAAAGAAAAACCCCCTTGAGAAATTTCACGCTCAAATAAGAAAATCCCCCGAATTGTAACCCCTGAATCAAATAAACCCTCGAATTGTATTCTGTTGCATGTGACTTGTACGATTTGTAAATATATGTCTTAAACTTTATCTAAATATACTTTTAGATAAGTAGAGGACTCAAAGATATTGAAAATAAATCATTGGACTCTGTATTTTGGCTTCTTGATTTTAATTTTGTTTTTTTTAATATTTGATTATTTATTTTTGAAGTAATTGATGAATTTATATGAATTTTTTAATGTTGAATAGTTCAATTTTGTTTTATTAATTTATTAATTTAATAAAATAAATATTTATTTATTTATTGAAAATTAGATTTTATTTATTGTTAATATATATTATTCTTTTAAGTATTTATTTATTATTTATTAAAACCTATTAATTTATGTGGTTGATATGGTGTAATCGTAGGTTTAATATATTTTGTTATGACATTATTTTTTGAAAATAGTATTTATTATTATTAACTATGTTTTTTGTAATAGTATTATTTTTTTGTATGTGATAACGCGTTGTCAGTTATGGTAACCATTAAGATTGACTGAATTAAAAAAAAAAAACGGACGGACTGCGTTTATATACTTTTTATACTTTTAAAATATAAAACATAAAAACTTTAGTAAATTATCTAATTGTGCAATTTAATGTACCGATTACTGATTCCATCCATTTTCCCGTATCACAAATAATAATTATGATCAAACCAATGACATTTGGTATCAAGAACTTCTTTGAAGTTCTTTTAATAGCCAATACATTATTTGGCGCCAACGTGCGCATAAAACGGGAAAGTGAGAATGGCAAGGCGTCTGAGATGGAGAAGAAATAATATAATGATGTCTACTAGTCTAGAAGAGAAGTAGCGTATGAGGAACAAGAATTAGAAAGAATCTGTATTGCGTTAATGGAAGGCAAAGTTGAGATATTATGAGTGAATGATGATATTGGATGAGATGAAGAAGTGAATTTGGAACAATACGAGATACCAATAAAGCGGAGTCTGTCGCAAGTGTGTGAAACCATAGAGGTAGAGACACTTTGCGGCGACTTGAGGTTCGCACTTAAGAGAGGGTGGATTAGCAGGGATTTGCCTTTCGACTTACGCCACGTTTCTTCTACTAATTCTATATGTTCGGTGATATGTGCGTACTCTCATCCCAATTTTGGCGCGTCAAGAGGAGAGATATTTTTCATCAGTCTAGCTTTTCTCTCTTATATAGTGTCTCATTTAGGTATAACTTGGGAATTATTTTTATCCTTTCTCATACTGTAGAGAATATCTTAGTGGTGATAAAGTGATAAACAAAGTCTATCAATCGCTCTCTCACCTTGAGTATACGAACACAGAGACCCAATAAGTTTAAATGATCTATAACAAAACATCTTTCAAATTCTCGCCAAAGTGATTCAGAGATATTAATTTTATTAACTAGGTGACACACAACGAGGAAACGCCCATGCGTGTGCTACAACTTATTTTCATCCGCGGTCTATTTAATATATACCGAGCCATCGACATTAGGACGATCGGCCTCGTCTTAACAGCCTCATTTCTATATTCCAAATAACACTAAAATTATCTATGAAAAATTTTGGTGGTAAAAATAAAATTGTGAGCAAATAATATAACGTAATCATGATAAAGTATTTAAGAAAACTCGGAAATGATGGAGACTTGAGGAAATGAAGTCAAGTTCTTTGCTATCATCCGAAAAACTAATATTCGATAGAGCCACAAATTTCAACTTAATACATTTAATCAGATAATATGATATGGCAAAGAGTGAGAAAAGAGTAGAACCGCATATCATATTATTTCCTGTCGAAAATCATACTTCTAAATCATATGGACATAATTGAGGTGAAGTGTCCAGTATACTCACACCTAATACAAAAACATTATTTGAGGAAAAAGAAGTATGAGTCTGGAACGATAGTGGACTGGGTAAATTCTCTATTGTTGTGTTTATAATTTAAGAAGACATAATTAAAGCAAAATAAGAATGTGAAAGTGAGTAGGTGGAGACGTATAACGCATTAAGCCAAAACTGAGTGGTAATCTCAAAAGCGCAACATATGAAAAATATAGAAGGTTATGCCCACTAATATGAGAGTATATGAAAAGAAAACGTAACAACAATTAAAAGGAGCATATTAAGGCATAAATAAGTTTCTTTAGCCCATGGAGGTGTATGGATATTAAGGTCGGTTAGTGCCAAAGGTCTGAGCCAAGAGCTTTGCTTTAAGCTTTGAATGCTCTCGTATATCAAATTGGACCAGAAATATACGCGTTTCAAGGTCACAAATTCCATTTTCTTATCCAATATATAAATATAGGTAAATCGTTTTACTCCGAACGACGATTGAATACTACATTCACGAGAAAAGATTTAAGTTAACTTCAGTATTATACGAAACTTAATTTATCAAATAATGCTGAATTGCTTAATTTAATTGCTTTACTGCTTACGAATTCATTTTCATTGAATTCTAAGCAAAACTTAAATTTTTTCACTCGTGATATGTTAGTATAATTTTGCCATTTGTTAGTTTAAAACAATAGTGTGAAGATGGGGAATACTTGATCTAGTATTTGTTACATATTTTTTGGTAACTCTTCGCTCTGTGTCCCGTATGATTTTGCCCATTTCTGTACAATACTCAATACTCGTCGCATATACTAACATCAACTGACTATAGAATTAATTCTTAATGCGAATGTGAACATTCTAAATCACACTCACTCACACACATGGCATATATAAAATTTGCCTTCTGGATGTGAAAATACGAAGGAAAAAAATATTTTAAAATTTTATATAAAAAAAAAAAAAAAACTAAGGGTATGTGGAAACATGATCACAATAACAGGACTCATAATAATAAATTTACAAGTGAAACTTAAAATCTTAAAAATTAGTTCAGTAACTCAATTAATAATAATAATAATAATAAAATAATAATAATAATTAATAATCAATAATAATTAATAATAATAAGTAGAGTGAGAAAGAAGATAATAATATAATAAAATAAATTAGATAATATAAATAATTAATTAGATACAAAGTTATTTAGATGTAAAGATTTTATCTTTAAAAACTAAAAAATTCTTATTTATAATATCACCTGAAAAGCTTTACGACACTGAAGAGGAGAAAAATTATGAATATAGTTTTGCTGATTGCAGCAAATAATTAATTTTTATAATTAAGTTTATTACCATTTTACGAATTATAAATACAATATTGCTCACTCTCAAAATTTTAAATTGCGCAAGATCGGCAGGAACTAAAAAATTAAACTAATATATATATATATATATATATTAGTATAATATAGTACTCAACTCACTAGACGGTACATGTATACTTATTATAATATAATATATAAAGTTATATATAAGTATACAGTATATATAATATATTAATTATAAAATATTATCTACTCACCAGTGAGGAATAAATCAACATAAGCTATAGTAATATAGATAGTATATACGAAATAGGAGGTGAAATTCTACTAGAATATACTATAGTAAAATACAAGTAATATATAATATATATATATATATATTATATATATATATATATATATATAATATATGTTATTAGTCAAAATATATAAATTGGATAGGGAGATAAAAAGCATTTATGTATATTCAGCAAAAAGTAGGCTATTTCAGCACCTTTCAAAATGTACTAATAATAATACTCAATTAATAATAATATAATAATTAATAATAATAATAACTAATACAAAATTAAATAACTCGTCTTTGTTCGGCTTTTTTTTACTAATCTTTATAAAATTATTTGGTCTCCTTTGTATACACATTTTACCATAGTGAACCTGTTTACTGTTGTCAAGATATTAACTACTATACTCACTAATAATATATATATCACTAAAAATACTAATAACAATATAATATATAAATACTATACTATATATAACTATATATATATATAAAGTGTCAGCTAATATGAGTAAAAACAACTACCTATTAACTGCTTAAAGTCCCTAATCGCAGCGCCGTAATCACGGGGGACCATCTCAGAAATCGGCAACCTTAGGTCCGGCATATCCCAACACCCAGCGCACGAAACGTGGTTCGCAGTCAATTAATTCCTTGGCCCCCAGTAGCATAAAACCCAACTGCTAAAGCTGGATTGCACCAGCACCTGTCGTATGCGAGGCGGGTTCAAACCTCCTGCGCCACGAGGCGTTCTTCGCCACGAGGCGTTCATACGTTATATCTATATATATATATACTAGGCTATATAGTTTATAATATATAAATAGTATAATATATATATACTATATATATATAGTATATATATATATAGATATAGGAAATATATATATATATTATATATATAATATATAATATATAATATATATATAATAGTAGTGAGGTTACTGAGTACTAAGTATAATCTATAGGTATAGCGAGATAGCGCACCTCGAAGCGGCCGGCCTGCGCCTCGCTGCGGGCCGCGCCTGCCACCACACCGAAGGGTTGCGGCCCGGCCCACCTCCAGTTCGCCTTACTCCTGTTGCTTCATATAACACACCTCCTCTTCAGACAAACACCTTACAGACATTACCTTATATCCCTATGTGTGAGGAGAAAGAAACGTATGTCCTGCGTGTCATAGAAGGCGACTAAAGGGGCAGTGGTAGTTGGGTTAGCTGCCCACTACCACTTATCTCTTGCTAGGCATGTCTATTGCAGCATTCGGCACAATGGTCCGTGACTCGCCGACAAAGTGGACCATGATACTTCTTTTGGCGGAAATTAGTATGAATTCGTTTGGCGCTACATGGAATGTCAAAGGAATAAATGTCGAGGAGAAAAGGAGAGAGGTGATGGATGTATTTAAGAAGGGTAAATTTGATTTGCTCCCTGTGAGTGAAACAAAGATGAAAGGAACCCGTGAAGATGAGTGGTGTGGTGTGAAATGTGTGTGTGTGATGGAGTGGAAAGGTATGAATAGGAGAGAGAAGGAGTTGCGATTTTGATGAGTAACATGTGGCAGAGAGCTATAGTTTATTTTGTTTGTGCGAGTATTAGAATTCTAACGGTTAAATTGTTTGAAAAGTCAAGCGTACGTGTGTTGATTAACATATGGTCCATCTGGGGTGATGTGGGGATGAGACGAGAAGTGCCGATGTTTCTGTGGGATATCTGAATTATGTTTTAAATGGGGTGACTAGAAGCTTCAGATTGATTCTGTTGGGCGATCTAAATGGTTGGATGGGCGATCTGAAATTTTTTTTAAAGGGATGGTATAACATGTAAATTTGGGTTGACAGGAGAAAATGAGAATGGTGGGAGGGTAATTAATTTCTGAGGAAAAGGTGTGTAGCTGTGCTAAGTAAAACATTCTTTTAAACACAAGAGGGTATATCATAGCCTATACTAGAGTTCGGTGTAAAAGAGATTATCGAATGAAAAGATTATGAGATTATGATTATTTTGTTGGTGAAAGATGATGAAGTATGTAATGGATGTTATAATCAGTGAGGGGGCTTGGGGATGGAGTTATCGGATCATTATCTTGTTTTATATAAGATTAAGTTAGTGGGGGCTTGGAGGCAAATGGAGGCGAGATAGTGATTGAATGGATTTGGAAATTGGCGTAACAAGGGTAACAGTTATGTAAGAGGGAGGGTTATAGTTCTCCCGTAATTATTGAAGGGAGTAGCAAGTAAAATAGACCTCTCACTTATAGAGGAATAAAGAGCGGGAAAGGAAACTGAGGAAACTAAGAGGATCTGTTATTGTGTTGAGTAGTGGAGATATATGCTCGCGTATTTTAGTTGACAACAGAGATAGCGTCGAGCGATTTTAAGAGATAACTATGAGTGGTGAAGAAGGCTCCCATTATAGATAGTGTATAAGAGTGCTCTGTGAGTTGCAAAATTTTACAATGAAAACATAATGATGAGAGAGAATGAAGTAAGAATAAATTCTATATTGAGTGTATTATGCGCGAATTTGCTACAAGCAGAAGTAGGTGAACACATTAATAAGGGAAGACTCATGAAATAGACCCAGGTGTTGTGGTAGGCCTCTGGAAGAAGGAATCAAAAGTATTGGTATGATAATAGTTTGATGAAGACGTGTGTTGAAACCAGAAGCTCCCCATAAAGATATGAGAACAGTACTTCCAATAGCAAGGGGCGAATGAGGACCTCCTTTGCAGTATACTGGTGAGTTTTGTAAAGAATAAATAGATAAAGTCCGTAAGAGAGATAGTGGAATTTGGTGATGCGAAAATAAGAGATTGTCTCGTCCAGATGTGCGGGGTTGGTTTTATGCGTGATGTCTCTAAAACAGATCACCCCAAGATTTTTCTATGAGGCCCCTGGCAACTCGTTAGGTGTTGAGTGCTTGTCTGTGATCGTGAAGAAGTTTCCAAACTCGGACGATTTTTTCTTCGTTTATGTTCAGGGCCAACGGATGTTTATTATGTGTGTTCAACGATGGAAGTAGCGCAGAGGAGGAACCTCGTCGAAAAGAGATGAAGGAAGAAGTTAGAAGTTGCTGTTTGAGAAAATGGAATTTAAGTCCAAAAGAGTAATAGATTGGAGTTTCTAAAAATAATGTTTGAATTTATCAACAAAGGTTGACGACGACCCCAATCAGGAAATTTTCGCTATCCAGGAATCAAGTCTGCCTGAAGGGAATAGAATCGGGATGAAAGATAGAGAGACGATGATGAGATGGCAGAGTTTGGCAAGTTCCTGAGCAGATTAGTGAAGATAAACAATGACTCTGGCTGACGCCATGAAACTTGAAATATTGAGTTTGTTCACTAACGGACTACGAAGACTGCCGTTTCGTTCGAGTTTTCATCTGGCATCACTGAGTGGATAGAGTTAGATGGCAGGTGAGAACATCATTAATGAAAAGTAAGAATAAGTAGGAGATAAGACAGAATCCCTAGGAATGATACCACCTACTAGTTAATATAGAAGTATAGAAAGTCGCTGCACGGCAAGTGCGAGCACTAGCGTCTCGCGAGCGACTAGTATGCGCGAGAAAATGCGACTTTGGAAATAAAAAACAGTGCTTACGGACATTAAGGTAAGCACTAAGAAGAAGAGGATACCGAGTTATATAAACTCCTCAATAGCCAGAGAGGGTCCACTAAACTTTTGTGCTTGTTTAAATGGGAGTCGAGATGAGCCAGCTTGAGACATACAAAGCCGTGCCTCTATACCTCCAGGTTGTATTTCTCATAAATAGGTGCCTTTTCTTTCGAGTGCTGGCTCCTCATGTCAAGCGGGCCACCACGCAGAGTGCGCTGCCCGAATCTTCGTGCACACTGAGGTTTCAACTATACTCGCAGCCTCAGCTCGGGAGAGCATATATCCGCTAAATAAATCCTAACGGAGCTATTCATCCATTCATATCCATCCAATCATCTTTCAACTCGCAGTTGTATTCTTACACACGCTTTGGGCACTATTATCATTACATACTTTATGACCTTCCATTCAGAGGGCCTGCCCAGCCAAAACACAACTCATGTAACAGAGCTTCCCTAATTAAAAATTCACTATGGTTCTCACTTCTGTAGCAAAAATACATATATATATATAATATGAATTATATAAATGCCTTCAAACAAATCATTATTTGTTTTCACTTTTTGATAGTTATTTTTTGATAGTGATACCCATTCGAGCAAATCGCTGAAAAACCTCTACCCACTTCTAACGTACTAGCCTTCTCAGCCAACTACAGTCGATCTACAGTCGCGTCGACGGTGACATACACTTTGTGTGCAACCGAAGGAGATACCAGCAATATATCTTAGTACACATGAGCCATAACTTCCAGAACTGGAGTCCAAAAGAAGTGTGAAAGTATAAACGAAAGGATTCTTGGCTGCTATAAGGTGTTCTGCTCCACAAAATTATTGCATTATCTCCTGTAATTGATCTCTGCCCTTGAGTGCGACGCATAATACAATGATAAAGTGAGGAGCATATAGGCCGAACTGAGTAGTTAGTGTGATAAGAGGAGTCAAAGACTGCCTGTGTCTATACACGCTCATCTTAATTTTCCCGGATAAGAGCAACGTAGCTCAGTAGTGCATTATAATAACTCACAGCAGTGTATTGTATGCTTGGAGATCAATCGCTTTCATGTAGAGAACGATGAAGGTATGTTAACCACACCCAACTAGTGTCCAAGAGGGGTCCAGATTATCAATCCCGGACATAATAACTGCTGTGTTCTTTCAAAATTTGACGCTACCATATCGCCCGAGCATACATCATTAAATTATGCGTGATGGAATATTTAGATATAAAATTCGAATTTGCACCGGTAGTGGTAAGATGAGGTGAGGAGTCCACGCACTCTCGTATGACATCGCGATGTCACGGCCAGTCAGCATACCACTCACTCTTACATCTAACTCTCACACCATAATACATAATACTCACATGGTCTAATGTGGCGAGGACTGCCATCCCGGAGAGGTACACGCTCCGGACGGCTCTTTCGCCTAACGAGTTTTCTTAGATCTCAGAGCCCAAATGCACCACCCACTAACTCACACTAATCAATCACAGGAGCAAAGACATTAGAGACACCTAGGCAGGGAGAGGTGTGGAGGAGGAGGAATGCCAGAATCGCTCAGGTTGAGTTAGAGGGAAAATAGGAGGACGAAGAGAGATTGGACCTTTTCAGTTGGAGACGTTAGCAACAGAGCCATCAGATCGAATAAAGAGGAGGATAAGGCAGAATAATTTACAAAACTTGTTAGAGATGTTATTGGCAAGTAAAGATGCCAGAGGAAAGAGTTTGTCAAGTAGAGAGGAGGAACCAAGGAGTGTTAAGCTGCACTTTTCGTTCTGAATGAAAGCAACGTCTCATTTGTGCTCACCGCTTTTTCACCGAAGAGGTTATTCCCTTCCCAACCGATTCTCTAGCGTTGGAGATAATGCAAATCTCATTTTTTAACGACCAAGAACTCGTAGTAATGACATGTATATGAAGAGTACTCTGTGTTTTAAAGAAGTCGGTTTTTATTACACAACGAGCAACACGAGACTACCTTTCGCTCAGAAATAGAGATTATCCGACATTTTCCCATCTCAATCCGCACTCTTTCTCCTGTCACACCAACATAAGTCTCTACGCATGTGTTCTTCATACCAGTCCTTTAAAAAAATTTCAGTCGCCCATCCAAACCATTTGATCGTGGCCCAGCCAACAACATAATCAATCTGATCAGCTTCTAGAGAGAAACTCACTCCCATTATAGAGAACATATTCAGATAACCCATGCCATTTAGTACGAAAATCGAAAAAAGCGCCCCGCCCGGACCTCTCAATGGCTCAATTACATGTCACAAGCCGGAAGAAAGTGAGAACCGATATTTATATCCCACCAGCGTACCTCAGCGCTTTATATCAAAAAGGACAAAATTTAAACGTTAGAATTCTAGTACAAGAGAATACAAAACAAAAATAAACTATACGGCGTCTCTGCCACATGTTTGAACTCACTCAAAAATCGCGATCCATTCTTCCCCCTACTCTTACTCCACACTCTCAAAACTCGTTACTCAACCAGCTCCGCACCTGCTTAATGGCTAATGCTCACCGAAGCGTCATCAGAGTTCATAAATTCAGCACCACACACACATTTAAGTACATACCACAATACACATCAATCTCACTAGGTGTTCCTTATAGTTCCAATCTTTGTTAATCACTCAAGCACGGGTAGCAGAAGCAACACTGGTCAAAAATTAACCCTTCTTAAATACATCGCATCACCCTCTCACATTTTTCTCCCCCACACTAATTCAACCCTCGCACCTATTGACATCCTAAGTGTACCCCAAATGAGCCCGAAGAACAAAAAAATATACCGAGCACTTCGCCAAAAGACCGTACGGATGGTCAGTCTCGTCGGCGAGTTGCTAAGAGCGGGGACCAGATGTTCTTCGGAGGATGCGTCCGTTGCTGCGAGAGAAAATATATAAAGTTGTATAGCGAAATGTATAAACTTTAGTGCAGAGAGTACATTGAAAGTAGGTATTTGTGTCCGCAGCTATAAGCCACGAGACTACACACACTGTGGTTACCCCTTTATGATTGTATCGGAGAGCCTTCTATGACACAGGGCGAAGCTAAAGTATTGTGTGCTTTTCTTCCTCACAACTATATGGAGAACATTAAATGGGTCTAAATATATAAAACGGTGTGTTCAGAGGTAAAATTCTGGTGTTAAGGTGAGTCTCGGATATAAGTGTCCGGAAATAGGTAGTTATGTGGTGTTAGTGGTTCTTGTTATTATATATCTCAAAGGAAGAAGGCAAATCTGAGTTGGATTCATGCGAGAGTGTCCTAGTTATACCTCAACATATACCTACGAAAACTATTAAGCCCAATGGAGAGCCGTATTTCGTCAGCATGTCTGATGTGGCTTCGGAATGATTCCGGCCCCTCTCTATACACCCTACCTAATATCAGTTATATGTTAGATATGAGTATATGAAATATATATATTATTACTCCAAACCTAACATTCTAATAGTTGATTTATGATTATGTATTACGATTATGAAATCCCCTCATAAATTAAGTATCATGAACACCTCCCCCAATATAATAATATACCTCCCACCACCCATAAGTACATTTTAGGATATGGTATGAATGAAAATATATATATAATCACATATCTTTTATTATTTTATAACTAAAAATAATTAAATATAATATATTTATATATATAGGTAATATGAACGTCCTTATGCGTGTGAACAAGAAATGAGCCTCTGCCGAACAGAGGATGAGAATCACGAGCTAGCTCTCATGAGTCGATGGGAAAATCTGTGTGCACGGTAGCTGCTTGATGAAATCCCCGCTTAGCAAGTGTATGAAGTTTCTCACTCTCACCAAGTAATTAAAAGCTTTGGCGAGCTGCCGAAAGCAACAGCTGTATGCGCATAAGTCTCACTAAAAGCAGGTGCCTTATAAAGTTTCGTAAGTTCACGTGATAGGGATCCCACATTGTAGTTAACCCCCATGATTTTGTGAGTCATAGAACCGAGATAAAGCCACCGTTAATAGTTAGTTTTGAGCCATCTAAATATAATTTAGGTACGATTATCACTAGATGAATATAAGAGAATTATTATAAAATTCTTATTAATTTTAAAATAACTACATAAATGTATATAATTATAATAATATATAATATATATATATTATATATATATATGCCGTAACTTTTGATCTCATATATGGTCACAAATTGTGTACTGGTCGGGCCCCAAAATAATGGAACTACTAGATGGAGGCTAAAAAAAAACTAATATTGTTTGTTTTTATTATTATTATCTATTTATTATGTATTATATTATTATTATTTATTATTATTATTATTAGATACATTTTTGAAGCTCAATACTACTGTGTTGAAATAAGTAAAAATGTCTTCCCACTCTATCCAAAGTATATAGTATACTATATATATATTATAATACATATATATATATACATATATATATATAGGTATATACTATATAATTATATATTATATAATTATAGTACTATATACTAACAATATATGGATATAAGTACTATTATACTATAGGTTAGTATTAATTAGTTATTTATTACTAATTATATATATATAGGCACTATTACAACTCCACACTCACTATTATATCTAGACGTATGAGTATGAAGATTGTGTATGAAAAATAAAGTTATATATAAGTTATTGAATATACTGAAAATTATGCTAATACTCCACCGATACTATTATAAAATATTATAGTTATAAATAGTCATTAGTATATTAGTTTATTTTTTAGTTTTCTGCCATTAATACTGATCGAGCAAATGTTATTAATAATTTCTTAAAATTGGTATAATACTTAATTATCAAAAATTTAATTATTTGCCTGCAATCAGCAAATAACTATTATTCATAATTTTTCTCTAAGCTCAGGTGTTTTAAAAAGAATTTTTAGTTTTTGGCTCTTAAAAAGTATTATTATTCTTATTTATATATTATTCGATTTTATTTATGTATTCAATTATAAA
>JABUQX010113038.1:30000-36664 GCA_015478945.1 Trachelipus rathkii | reverse complement strand
CTTTACCCATATTTGATCACTTTTATAAACTACCAAAATATCTGAAAATAATGGTATTATTATTAAATTAATACAATAAAACACTAGTATACACTAATTATAACAAATAATAAAAGGTGTAAATCATCGCTAACACACACAACTCCCGTGAAAGCAGGATAGCAACTGAACGTGAAAATATAATAAACACTGAATAATTCACCAAATCTGTCATTTTTGCCAGATACTGCCACACAATACTTTAAAGTTTGGTAAATAAATAGTAAAATATTTATATTATCCTGGTGTATTAAAATAAGTTCAAAAAAGTTGAAAAAAATTAAATTTCATAACCTTTTTATTCAAAAATAGCAAATTTTAAAAAAATCCATAATAAATATGCCAGTACTGTATATATATATATATATATTAGGGATGTGCCGAATAGTGAAAAAGCCGAATACCGTTCGGCTAAAAGTATTCGGCCGAATAATCACTTCGCTATTCGGCCGAATAGTTATTTCAAAGTTCGGTCATCCATTTAGGGAAAAATAAAGAAAACTTACACTGGTCAACAAAAAAGGTGAAATTTTTCTTGGATGGACTTTTGTAGCAGATATATAGTAATTCGGAGGTGCTGATTCCATATATATTCTCAGATTTGCTGTATCACATCCCGTTTTCGTGCAATCATGGATCCCTATTTTTGCATATTCCCTAGGAATGACAAAATTCATGTGCGCACTACGTAGGCTGTATAGACGTTACCTTCCGCATATATCTACAGTAGCAGCAAGTTTACTGCGGTCGATATTCAGGAAGCATGTGGTAACTTTAGTACGTCTACATGTATGGATGCCAATGACCTGGATGATGTCTATCATCCATCTGAAATACAGTTGGATGGTCCGTCATTGTTCACCCAGGGTGAACTGAACGATCTTGTATGAGAGTTGTATTTGCCGAAGTTGTCCTGAGCTGTTGGCTTCGAGGTTAAATGACTACTGGATCATGGCACAAGAGTAACATTTTATCGTAACAGAGAAGCAGAGCTGCGGAGGCTCTTCCAGTCAAATGGTAACCTTGTGTATTGCAGTGAAGTTGCAGGCCTACTACTCGCTATGGGACTCCCAGCATACGATGCAGGTGAGTGGCGACTGTTTATTGACACTTCCAAGAGTAGTTTAAAGTGTGTGTTGTTACACAACGGCAACAGGTATGCTTCGGTTCCAGTAGGGTACTCGGTACGGATGAGAGAGGAGTATGCAAAAATCAAGACAGTTTGGAGAGGCTACAATATCTGGTACATGGATGGTAAATATGCGTCGACCTCAAAATGGTAAACATTTTGCTCAGTCAGCAAGCAGGTTTCACCAAATATCCCTGCTTCCTGTGCTAAAGGATCACTGGACCAAAAGAGAATGGCCACCGAGGGAAACCTTGACGCCAGGTGACAGGAACATCGTATGTGAACCACTTGTACAGAGAGAAAACATCATCTTACCTCCACTACACATAAAACTTGGTTTGATGAAGCAATTTGTGAAGGCCCTGGACCATGATGGTAAATGCTTCCGCTATATATGCTCAACGTTTCCTGGTCTGAGTGACGAGAAGAAAAAAGCTGGGATATTTGATGGCCCACAAATACGGACACTCCTCCATGATGCTGCCTTTGCTACAACAATGACTGTGTTAGAGGCAAGAGCGTGGAATGCTTTTTCAGATGTAGCACAGAATTTTCTGGGGAACAGGAAAGCCGAGAACCACTAACATTGTACAAGAACTGCTAGACAGTTTTCATTCTCATGGATGTAGAATGAGTATAAAGTTGCACTACTTACATTCTCACCTAAGAAAATTTTCGGATAACCTAGGCGATGTTAGTGATGAGCAGGGTGAACGCTTCCATCAAGATCTAAAGTTCATGGAAGGACGTTACCAGGGCAAGTGGGATATCAATATGATGGCCGACTATTGTTGGAGCTTGATGAGGGATATTCCAGACGCTATGCACAGTAGATCGTCTACGAAGAGAAAGTTACTACCATCGTAGGTATGTTTACATTAACTAAACCCATTCCTTCTATTACATTCATTGTTGTCCCATATTACTCTTTATTCATAGTTGTATTATATGTTTAACATATATCTATCAAAGACATGTATCATATCATTGCGATTTGTTTCTCTCCCTTCATATATCCAATATATATATACCGTATATATATATATATATATATATATATATATATATATATATATATATATTTATATATATATATATATATATATATATATATATATATATATATATATATATATATATATATATATATATATATATATATATATATATATATATATATATATATATATATATATATATATATATATATATATATATATATATATATATATATATATATATATATATATATATATATATATATATATCTATTTTTCTCTCTCTCTATATATATATAATATATATATATATATATATATATATATATATATATATATATATATATATATCCCAATAATTGTGATAGACCCTCTTGAAAAAGGTAAAAATCATAAAATTTTACAAATCTGTGTTACACACAATATCTCACAAATGCGATGTGATATGCAAAAACCGATTACATTTTTGGAATCAGCACATCAATAATCAATTGCGAAACCCCGTCCAAGAAATTTCATGTTATATACAAAGTAATAAAACAAAAAGTAAATAACTATTTCTTACCTATAGCAAACCATTCACATATTAAAAATAATTAAATGAAAATTGAAAAGTTTCGTAGTTAAAGATATTAAACTAAACTTCATTTGAATAAGCTCTAAGGTTAAAATGACAACATTAGCAGTTCTCCATTTTCAGGGGATAACCTATTTCTTGTGGCTTCATAAATATTTCCTCCTGTTCTAAATATTCTTTCACTTTCGACTGATGACGGTGGAGCTGAAAGGTATTTTATTGCTAGTTTTTCAAATTCATAAAACTATTTCCAGTGTTTTCCACCAATTGAAGGGAATATCATTGTCTTCACTGGTCAAAGTAGGCAAACATATATTTGTTTATTTCTTGATGTAATTCCGTATGTAGCCTTTTACTTTTATGTACAATAATCACATCGTCAGAAGAATGGGACTTTTTTTTCACTCTCACTTTCTTTTCTGTATAACGATTTTGATGCCACAATTTCTTTAAAACAATCCATTAAAGAAGTGAAAATGGAACCTTCAGCTTCACTTTCCCCACTACGTGAATCATCGTCAACAGAAGAGTCAGGAGCTAAATTTTCATGCATTTCTTTCCATGCCTCAACGACCATATTTTTTACTGATTCATCTGATTCATGTTGAAAAATTAGCTTGAATTGCAGATCTAAGAAAGTAGCTACACACAAAGATTTATCACATAGAAACTTAGAAAGTGTAATTATTCCACTGAAGCTTTTGCTTTTAATTGCCTTATTTAAAAATAGATTTATTGCTAAAATGGAAGGGATCACTTGGGCGACTGTTACTTCACGTTTAATGCTTGTTTTAGTGATGTTGTCAAATGGCTCAAGTAAATGGAATAATTTTGCCACTGAAAATCAGTCAACATTTTCTGATTGCATTCAGCAGCGTATATGGATAGGGAACTTTTTGTTCAAACAATCTTTTAAGCATATCATAAGTTCTGTTCCAGTGTGTAGAAACGTCTTGAATTAATTTATGCTGTTTGACATTCAGCTGCATCTGTAAAGTTTTAAGCTTTGCAGCTGCCGTTGCTGAATAGTGAAAATGAGAGGATATGCTTCTGCAAGTAAATAAAATATCTTTAACAGACTTCTGACATAATATTGAATCGTGAATGCATAGTTGCAACATGTGAATAAAACATAAAATTGATAGCAAGCCACTCTCCCTTATACCAGCTACCATGTTTGGTCCATTATCCCGTATCACTAAATGAATTCTATTTTTAGAATATTGAAAAATGTCAAAGGCCCTTATAGGATCTGACAAATGACAAAGATTTTCGCCATATTGGCTACAAAATTTGGCTATATTTTTATTTTTTGGAAAATAAGTTTCTAAAATTTCAATTTTAAATTGAAATAACTTTCCCTTATGTTGACGTAATTTATTGTTTATAAAGCTCAATATTCGGCCCGAATAGTTCGGCAAAAAGCCGAATACCGAATATTCGGTATTTTGGCCGAATAGGCCGAATACCGAATACTTACCGAATATTCGACACATCCTAATATATATATATATATATATATATATATATATATATATATATATATATATATATATATATATATATATATATATATATATATATATATATATATATATATATATATATATATATATATATATATATATATATAAGGAATATAAAACAAAAGAAAAGGTAAATATATATATATATATATATATATATATATATATATATATATATATATATATATATATATATATATATATATATATATATATATATATATATATATATATTATATATATATATATATATATATGCTATATATATATATATACGATCATGGGCGCGTGAAGTGCCTTATCTTGGGCGAAATAAAGCTGAACCTTAGTGTTTGCCAGGCGACGTTTTAAGGAACATTGGTAGAAAAAAAAAAAGATACATCAATCGATAGATACTGAAGGAGTAATTACTAATTACTAACATATTATAAACATACATATTTTTTATAGTTTTAATGTGTTTTCGTTTTCATATTGGCTTGAAGTCAACTAGCTGTGTGCTTTTTATTCAGCTAGCTTCTTCAGACAGTATTCTCCGCTGGAACTCTCAGTATGTCGATAGCATTTGGCGGCTGATAAAGGTGCTAAATAAATAAATATAATATAATATATATATATATATATATATATATATATATATATATATATATATATATATATATATATATATATATATATATATATATTTTTTATATATAACATTATATATATAATATATATTTATATATATATATATCCACTCAACCTTTGCCCTCCCTAAATGAAGTCATAACACTGCATACATGTATGCCCGATATATATATATTTGTATACTTAGAGATATATAAGCTATATATATATATATATATATATATATATATATATATATATATATATATATATATATATATATATATATATATAGTAAGAGTGTCTAAAGCTGACATCATGTAACTCGAGAACGGCAGCCCCTACAGTAAAACAAATTACATATTTGGAATCAGCGGAAAATTCTAAGGAGGGGTTTTTAATTTTTTTTTTTTTTTTTTTTTTTTTTTTTTTTTTTTTTTGCGTTTATCGGAAAATTTTAGAAATTTCTTTTTTTTCCAATTAGGGGGCTCGAGCCGACGGGGGACAGAGGGGGGGACGAAGTCCCCCCCGTCGTCCACCGGGAGGCCGAGAGACCCCGACTCATGCCATCTTTGCGGTTTTATTTTTTTTTTTTAAAAAAAAAAAATATTACCTTTACAATATGCTATTACTTTAATTACAAGAAAAAAAATTTTACCTCTTAACATACGTTTCCAAATTTAAATTCTTCTTCTAAATTAATTTTTAATCTCTTCTAAAAAGTCTATAAATCGATTTTCTTTTGGAATATTTTTTTTACAAATATTTTGAAATATAAAAAATCAAATAATAATGAAATAACAATCTAAATATATAAAAATACTATAGTAATGAAGATATGTTGCTTCACATTTATTCGTTTTTCAGTCGTAGGCTGAGCATTGCCTGGCTACTTAATTTAAATGATAAAAATATCGTCAATTGCTTAGAGAAAATTATGGCTCGTTGTTATATTTCCGAAGAATAAAAAAAAATAAAAAAATAAAATAAAAATAAGAAATTAAAAACCCCTCCTTAGAATTTTCCGCTGATTCCAAATCTGCAATTTGTTTTACTGTAGGTGCTACCGTTCAAAAGTTACATGATGTCAGCTTTAGACACTCTGACCTATATATATATATATATATATATATATATATATATATTCTATATATATATATATATATATATATATATATATATATATATATATATATATATATATATATATATTATTTGCATTTCATTTTTTTAAATAATTTAATGCAAGATAATAATTTAAAATATTACAGTGTATCTATTAACTGCGCGCTATTAGATTCGACCGAAGCTTCTACTTATTTCACCCAATTAATCTTCGTTAGTCCTTACAACAATTAAGTATTTGCCAAGGAGAGGTAGTCAAATCTAATCATGCAAATAAACTGTTATCATCCACATCGAAATAAAATTTATCATGCACAGACTCTGAAAACAAATGTTCTTATAACATCTCCATGAAAGATAATAGTTCTTATAACATCTCCATGAAAGATAATAATCTTGTACATTAATTTTTTCTGTAGAAATTGCAAACTCTTCCTCTGAATTAATTTGCTCAACCGTATAAAATAGATGAAGATTTCAACTTCTTTCTCTTTCTAGGCTTTCGATCATAAAGAGAAACAAATAATTTTTGTTATTTTTTCAATCCAATTCAATGTCCTGTGCAGTTACAACTGATTCTTATAACACCTAAGATACGCTACATTACTTGTTATTTATGTATTAGTATAAACGTATTAGCCTTAAAAAAAATTAATAAGTC
>JABUQX010113038.1:7500-20000 GCA_015478945.1 Trachelipus rathkii | reverse complement strand
GCTCTCTCTACCCACTCATTCATTTTCTGCCTTCCTCTCTTCTGCCTCTAACTCTCTCTCTCCTCACTTTCTCTCTCTCTCTCTCTCCTCTCTCTCTCTCTCTCTCTCTCTCTCTCCTCTCCTTCTCTCTCTCTCCCTCTCTTCTCTCTCTCTTCTTCTTCTCTCTCCTCTCTCTCCCTCTTCTCTCTCTCTCCTCTCCTCTCTCTCCTCTCTCTTCTCTCTCTCTCCTCTCTCTCTCTCTCCTCTCTCTCTCTCTCTCTCTCTCTCTCTTCTCTCTCTCTCTCTCTCTCTCCGGTCTCCTCTCTCTCTCTTCTCTTCTCTCTCTCTCTCTCTCTCTCTCTCTCCTCTCTGCTCTCTCTCTCTCTCTCATCTCTCTCTCTCTCTCCTCTCTCTCTCGTCTCTCTCTCTCTCTCTCTCTCTCTCTCTCTCTCTCTCTCTCTCCTCTCTCTCCTCTCTCTCTCTCTCTCTCTCTCTCTTCTCTCTCTCTCTCTCTCTCTCTCTCTCTTCTCTCTCTCTCTCTCTCTCCTCTCTCTCTCTCTCTCTCTCTCTCTCTCCTCTCTCTCTCTCTCTCTCTCACTTCTCTCTCTCTCTCTCTCTCTCTCTCTCCTCTCTCGCTCCTCTCTCTCTCTCTCTCTCTCTCTATTTCACTGCGCTCACCAGTGAGTATGAGTTCGCTTAGGTGCGTTCTTCCCTCTGTAAATATATCTGCCCCTCTTGAAAAGTTCCTGACCGTGAGGGTGGTACTTGAAAAAATAAAAATAGCTAATTATTTTTAAAATCGTATAATATAATATAATACTATATAATAATATATACTACTATATATATACTAATATATATATTATATATATTATATTATATAATATTATATATACTACTTATATATATATATATTATATATATACATTATATAATAAGATAATATATATAATATAAATATATATATATATAATATATCTAGTATATATATATTATATATATATTATTAAGCATGTATGTAACATTCGCATCGCCTCTGCCAATTCACGATCTATGAAATACCGCATCGCATCCATATCATTATTTAAGCGGAAGTTGCGGATGTATAATAATATTTGAAAGTTATTAATTTTTTTTCTAGTTCTCTCTATTGAGCGATGATAAGAAAATTAGGTTTTATCCACACACACACACACACCACACCACACACACACACACACACACACACACACCACACACACACACACACACACACACATAATATTAGTCAAAATTTGTTTTTTGTTTTGTTTTTTAATCATATTTGCTAGTATATGATACTAACAATGAATTTCAGTGGTAACGGACACGATTCAAAAGTTCGAAGATATTTTAAATAATTTTTAAGAATCACATTTATGTTAAAATATTTTTCAAAAAATGAAATATCTCGAAAAGTACGACGCTTACAGAAAAACCCAATTACATATTGGAATCAGCGTATAAAGCTTTATTATATAAAATGCTAAAAAAAAAATATATATAGCTAATATATATTATATATAGGAGGCCCTCGGCACGGGGACAGAGGTGCGGACGTTTCCATACCCCGAATAGGAGATGGGGCAGGAGGAACTCCCGCGACACCAAATTACCAAAAGCGGGAGTTAGTAGGCGGGTCCATTCGCGAGTGTGTCATTTTGACCACAGCGTCCAGGAAAACCTACCTGAGGCTTTTTTGAGCCCAATTTTTTACCTGCCCTTGACCTTTTTTGACCTTTACCTTTTGTGGCTTGACCTTTTTTGAGCCCATATTTTTACCTGACCTTGATTGACCTTTTTGGCCTATACCTTTTTTGGGCCTTTACCCTTTTTTCCGACCAAACCCTTCCGTCCTTCCATGGCCGTCATTTTTTGGCCCAACGGTATTATTTGAAACCCTGATTTTTTGCAACCCTAATTTTTTGGCGAACCCTAATTTTTGGCAACCATAATTTTTGGACAACCCTAATTTTCGGCAACCTAAATTTTGCACCCTCTCCGAAAGGAAGGTTTGCGCCAACGCGTTGCGTAAGCACCGTGAACACTTGTCCCACCTCTAATTATTTTCGACCAAAATACCTCTTTGTCATCCATGGGTCAATTTTTGCCCACCCTAATTTGGCCAGTCTTTTAGGGCGGATAGCCCTTATTTTTGATATTTCCTGCCGACACCTAACACATGCCTCGCACACCACACACACACACACACACACACACAACACCACCACTCACCTACCTACCTAACCTAACCTAACCTACCCACAACCTAACCTAACCTAAACCTAAACCTAACCTAAACCTAACCTAAACCTTTACCTAACCTAACCAACCCTAACCCTAACCTAATCCTAACCTAACCTAACCTAACCTAACCTAACCTAGCCTACACCTACAACCTAGCCTCCACCCAGCTTTTCACCCTAGCCATTACACCTATCACCTAGCCTCATCCCGCGCCTTTCACCTAACACCTTTACACCATTATACTACCATCCCGGACAACTTCACCTTAGCGTAGTCACCTATACCTAGCCTACACGTGTCCCCTCTGACAACTTTGATGTCTTACACACTTGTCTTGCACCATATATTCTCCCGTTGACCCTGCCACCATTACCATGTGTCAAGTTTTGACCCACAGCCTAAACTTGATGGCTTTGATGGTTCCCAAATCACCGTAAGAGGTACCTAGGGATGTTCTATTAGTGTTCTTTATGAGCTGATAGATGATTGCCAGGGAGTGCCAGGTGAGTGCAAGTGAGTGCCAATGAGTGCCAATGAGTGCCAAATAGTGCAGTGCTCAATGCAGTGCCAGTGAGTGCCGACATAAGTGCCAAAGTGAGTGCCCACATAGCTGCCAACTGAGTGCACTTTTTTCAAGCCTTCTTCTACCTCCCCTGAGCCCCGAAAGCCCTAATATGGTGTCTTACCCCCTATGTAATAAGTATGAGGAATCGAATTGCGTGTATAGTTACAAGTTGCCTAGATGATTCCTACTATGAGTTAGTACTTTTTTATAACCACTTATATAGGCCTATTATATATATTACTTAGCACACCACAACCTACAGCACAATACACTATAACACTTATTACACACATTCACTATGACACTTATAAACACTAAGGACACTTATAAGCACTTACACTTGCCATAGACACTTACATTAAACCATAGACACTTACATTAAAACATAACAATTACACTCATACCCACACACAGATACAGTTACACTTACACACAGTCGATATTTTGATGCCTCACTTTGATGCCTCAACTTTTAGATGCTCCTCACACTTTGATTGACCTCGCATTAAATGCCTCAGGCATTGATCATCAATTTTTGCTGCCTCATCCTTTGCTACTCATCTTTGATGACGTCACTTGATACCAATCTCTAATTTGATGATTCATCTTTTGATGACATCTTGTCTAACCTCTTAGATCATAAATGGAACACCAGGGCGCCGCAGCGCCCTCCGCGCGAAGGCTGACAAACCCGCGAACCCGCAGGTGCGACCCGCCGCGTCCCCGCCCGACCGCGTGCGCCCGCAGGCGCAATTATTTCGCGTAACCGCCGCCACGCGTAGCGCCCGCCAAGCGCGCAGTATTCCGCGTACACCTCCCTCGCGTGCGCCCCGCAGGCGCAATATTCCCCGCGAACGAAAAAGTGATATCCATGTAAACTATTCAAAGAATTCTTTTCATTATTACTATGACCCTTTTTTATTACAATAACATATATTATTAACATTATTTTATAATACTTTTAACAATACTTTTTAATTTATACAATTTAAAATTGTATGTAAGAGAAGAAAAATTCAGAGTGTCTGATATATATAATCATTTATTTTACTACAATTGTACAATTCTTAACTAAAAAACATTAACCATTACATGACCTCTACAGCAGTAAAATCAGTAAATCAATAGAGTGTTACCCTGACACAAAGAGGGGATTAGTATGCTTTTGTTTTACTGCTTTAACTCGCTGCTTTACCATATGTTTTACTGCTTAACTCATGTTTTATTTGTTTTTTTTTTTTTTTTACTTTTGCTTTTTAAAAAAAAAAACTCATTATGTTTTTTTACTGCTTGTACTCATATATTTATTAACCATCTACCATACCTTAAAGCAGTAAATCAGTAATCAATAGAGGTGTGACCTAACACCTAAGGGATTAATATGCTTTTGTTTTACTGCTTACTTCTTTAACTCATGTTTTACTGCTTTAAACTTTCTGCTTTTACTCTTTTAATTGTCATGTTTTACATACTATAAAGCAGTAAATCAGTAAAATTAAACCAGGTTACTAGACACCCTAGGGATTAGTATGCTTTTTACTGCTTTACTGCTTAACTTTCTGCTTTCTGCTTAAATTCTGCTTTACTGCCTTTACTTTCTGCTATTACGTGTTTTAACTTCTGCTTTACTGTTTTAACTTCTGTTTTACTGCTTTAACTCATAATTTATTAACATTATGTTTTCTTTATTTTGTTTTAATACTTTTTATTATTTTATTATTATTTTTAATTTATTTTATTTTTTTTTTTACTACTATCTTTTGTTTTCACTTTGTATATTCTTTATCTTTTATTCTGATTCTCTATATAACTTAATTGTACTATTTCTTATTATTTTATTTTTTTTAATACATTTTATAGTATTCCTTTTATTCTTCATTCATTTTTTATCATTCCTTTATATTATTTTATTTTTTTTCATACTTTCTATCTGACATTACCTTTTTTTATTTTATTATTATTTTTTATTTATTTTAGCTATTATTTTTTATTATTATTTTATTTTGTTTTAATACTTTTTATTTTTATTCGTTTTTATTTTTTTATTTATTTTATTCATTTTACTTTTTATTTTTTATTTTGTTTACATACTTTTATTTTATTCTTTTTATTCTTTTTATTTTAATTTTTATTAGTTGTACTTTAATATTTTTTATTTTCGGTTTAATACTGTTTTTTGTTTCACCTTTGATGGTTTTATCTTTTTTTGATTAATAATTATCTTATTATTATTTTATTTTATATTTTATGTATGTAGATAGAAAAAAGAAAGTTCATCCTATTGTTGATTCATTTTTAGAACACACACTCACACACACACACAACACACAACACACACACACAACACACACCACACACACAGCACACACCACAGCACACACACACACACACACACTACCACTATACACACATTCACTGATGAGACACTTACATTTACCCATGGACACTTACATTTACACTTAAACACACACACACACAACAGATTTACTTACACCCACACACAGAATTACTTACACTCACACCGATTTACTTACACTCCCACACAGATTTACTCACACAACACACACACACACATCACCCAGATTTTACTTCACACACACACAGATTGACTTACACTCACACAGATTTACTGACACTCACACACAGATTTACTTTATACACTATAGATTTTACTTACACACAGATTTACTTACCACACACACATTACTTACAGTCTACTCTGATTTACTTTAACACACACACCGACACACCACACACACACACACACCACACGCACACTCATTACACACCCACAACACGACCACACTCACTTACATCATATTAATCGTAATAGAATTATTAAAACATTAGTTTTTACAATTAAAACACGTCATACATTTAATTACTCATTCAAAATCTAACTAAAAATATGTTCAAAGTTTCTTAAAATTTCTATAAAAATTCAATTCATTATCTGTTGAACCAAAGAATCTTATTATAACTGTTTCAATACTTTGTTTGTTATACATGTTTATAACTAAACAATTTAAATTATAAAAAAAGTAATAAAATAAGTTCTTCTCTCGCTAACATAACATTATTTGTATTAAAATCATTCTAAGTTTTCATTTAAAAATAACAATTATGCACTTACATTTATATTATTCGCTCGATGTTAACTAAAATATTTCAAAGTTTTTTTAAATAATTTGGATTTTCTTTATTATTTATCTATGTACATTGACAATCCCAACACGAGAAAACACAAACAGCCCGTGCACTTCGTTACAGAATTGACGAAACTGACCTCTCTCTGTAAATGTGTTGAAATATAACACTCTTAGCCCTAAATTTAGGATAAAGCTTTTTTGTATTAATTCCGCCACTCCCTCCGCGACGCCATCGCCTTCTGCGGCGACCTCCTCACTGCATACACAGTCCTGCGCGAGCATGCCGTACTGTGGACTCGCTACTGAAGCCAGTATTGTTATGCAACCCCCACCCTTTTTTCTTAAAATGTGGTGCATTAAGAATGGATGCCCTAATTTAGGCCTAAATTAGGATAAGCCTTTTTGTTGACGGGCTAATTTAAGCCTAATACCAGGTCAAAAGGTATTCCAGTATAGACAAGAATCTAGAATCAATGTTAATTATTTTATAAATATATTTCAACTAAACATGGCTGCGAATCGGTAAGATCCTTTGGATCCAGGTAAGAAGCGAAATGATTTACCTTTCTTGTGAGTGACGGAGTAATCCTTATCTCTATATGACCTGCGCTATGTGATTGGTTCGAGTTATTTTATCGCTTTTTGGTTTTAAGGTATGAAAAACATGTTTTTCATATCCTGAGCCCAAGTTTCGTTTATATGAAAATTATATTTGAACAGGCGGATGTTTTAGACCCAAACTCATTTAAAATCATACTCGTTTTGGCTGTTAAGCTGTGCACTAAGTTCTCTGATTTGTAATAAAGTTCTATTTTCACTAGTGTAAGTCATGATTCACCTTAACAGTCTCAATACAGACATGTCCTAATGGGAAATCAAGCATCCCCGGAAGTAGGGTTTCATTCTTATATTAAAAAGAAAACCAGATGGATTTGAATTTTTCAAGTGTGCTACCCAATTCACCATGTTATAATACAAGCGTATTTTCGTGAGTCTCAAATGAATTACTTTGTATATGTAATCACACTGAAAAGTGGCTTACAGAATACTTTAAACTAAGCTCAGCTTTAAACTGGACCGAAACAGTTATTAGCCTGTGCCGAAGAACCAGCGTAGAGCAACTTACTCTCATCATTTTATAAACATCAAAACATAATCAGCTTGGAAGTTAGATTACGGGAGAGAAATAATGAAACAACCGTATTTGAACCATACATCTTTTGGATTTCTACATTTCAGCCTTAAGCAGCTGAAATATATGATAGAGGTACGTAGGCAATGTTAATGCAAGATGAAGAAGCACATATGTTTATTAATTACGTAACCGTTAATTCATACATGTTATACAAGAATACTACGCATTTAAGAAAACCCTGACGATGACCTAGCGCCACATTCTTTCTCGCTTCCTAAGTTCTATAGACGTACAAAAATTCATTTATCTACTTAGAAAACAATGGTTGAAAGTGATTTATGCAGTGACCAGAATGAAATTATACTATGATATCTGAAGCGGAACTTTTTACATGTGTTAACTGAATTATTAATGAGGACACAACTATCATCATCGATAATCGATATAAATGCATTGGGCATATGCAAAGATTTTAAAGAAATTAAATATAAAGTCAGGCGAAAACATTCATGTAGCAAGTGTTATATATAATAAATATTCCTGTATTATATTAACGTTATCCTTATATATAAAACCATTGTAAAATATATTTAACACGTTTGTATATATTTAAGTTATCCTTATATATAATATATTATATATATATATATATATATATATATATATATATATATATATATATATATTATATATATAATATATATATATATATATATATAATATATAAATAATATATATATATATATATATATAGTATATAGCTTATATATATAAATTACTGTAAGATAATGATATTAAATTTCTAATTATATAGTGAAGGTTTTATTATCCTTATTTTACTTTTCTTAAATAAATATTTACATTTATGTTAAGAGTTTAAATAAACGAAACTTCGGCTCCAGGAATGAAAAACATGTTATTTTCATACCTTAAAACCAAAAAGCAATAAAATAAATCTCGACCAATCACATACGAGGTCATATAAAGATAAGGATTACTCCGTCATCACAAGTAAGGAAACATTTCCTTCTTACCTGATCAAAGGAATCTTACCGATCCAGCATGTTTCAGTTTGGAAAATATATTTTATAAAATAATTAACCATTTGATTCTCGATTCTTAGTCTATACTGAGAATTACCTTTTTGACCTTGGATATAGGCCTAAATCCGCCTGTGATACAAAAAGGCTTATCCTAAGTTTAGGCCTAAATTTAAGGCCTAACGTAGTTATTGCACCACATTTACAGAAAAAGGTCAGTTTCGAAATATATTTTGACCTGGTATTAGCCCTAAATCGCCCCGGGGTACAAAAAGGATTATCTAATTAGGCTAAAGTAGTTACTTTCAACCCCATTTACAGAGAGAGGTCAGATTCGTATCTGTAAGGAGTGCGGGCTGTTGTGTTTTCTCGTGTGGATTGTCAAATGTACATAGATAATAATAAAGAAAATCCAAATTATGTAAAAAACTTTGAAATATTTTTGTTAACATCGAGCGAATAATATTAAATTAAAGGTTGCATAATTGTATGTTTAACATAAAAACTTTAGAAATGATTTAATAAATACATTTATGTTAGCAGAGAAGAACTTATTTATTATTTTTATACTTGTTAGTTATAAAATTTTTTAAACAAAAAGTATTAACAGTTAATAATAAATTTCTTTGTTCAAAGATAATGATTGATTTATTACTAGAAGTTTAAGAAACTTTGAAATAAATTTGTTATATTTGAATGAGTAATATAAATGTACGTGTTTATTAAAACTTAAATGTTTTAAATAAATTATATGTTATGTTAATAATTATACGTTATATGTTTAAGTGAGTGTGCGTGTGCTGTGGGTGTGTAATGAGTGTGCGTGTGTCGTGTGTGTGTGTGTGGTGTTGCTGTGTGTGTAAGTAAATCCGTGTGTGACTGTAAGGTAAATCTGAGGTTGTGAAGTAAATGTGTGTAAGTAATCTGTATTGTGTATAAGTAAATCCTGGTGTGTGCAGTGTAAGTAAATCTGTGATGGTAAGTAAATCTGCTGTGCTGTAAGTAAATCTGGTGGTGGTGTGTGTGTGTGTGATGGAGAAATCTGTGTGGGAGTGTAAGTAAATCGGTGTGAGTGTAAGTAATCGATTGTTGAGTGTAAGTAATCTGTTATGTTGGTGTGTGTGTGTTAAGCTTAATGTAAGTTGTCTATGGTAAATGTACAGTGTCATATGAATGTGTGTATAAGTGTAAGTGGTTGTGTGTGTATGTGTGTGGTGGTGGGTGGGTAGTTGTACTGTGTGTGTGTGGGGTTGGTATGTGTGCGACTGTGTGTTCTAAGGGCGGATACGTTGGGCATGAAGTAAAAACACTAAGGATAATAATAAAAATAATTAAAATAAAATAATAGAAAATAAAAGTAATAAAAATTCAATAAAAATTATAAAAAACAAAACAAAAAGCGGTAAAAACAAAATAAAAATAATAATAAAAAGTAAAAATAATAAAAATAAAATAAAGAATAAAAAAGAATAAAAATAAATATATTTAAAAAAAAATAAAATAATAATAAAAAAGTAAAATAAATAAAAATAAAATTAAAAAGAATAAAAAGATAGAAAAATAAAAAAATAAGAAAAACGAAAATTAAAATAAAATAATAAAAAATAATACTAAAAAAATAAAAATAATAATAAAAAAAATAAAAATAATAAAAATAAAAGAGTAATGAAAACAAAAATAAAATAATAATAAAAGGCAAATAACAAAAATAAAATAAAAAGTAATAAAAAGAATAAAAATAAAAAGTATAAAACAAAATAAATAATAATAAAGTTTAAAAATATAAAAATAAAATAAAAAGAATAAAAGAATAAAAAATAGAAAAGTATTAAAAACAAAAATAAAATACATAATAAAATAATAATAAATAAATAAATAATAATAAAATAAATAAAAATAGTATATAAAACAAATAAAGAAAAACATAATGTAATAAATATGTGAGTTAAGCAGTAAAAACAAAGTTAAAACAGTAAAGCCAGGAAAGTTAAACAGTTAAAGCAGAAAGTTAAAGCAGTTAACAGAAAGTTAAAGCAGTAAGCAGAAGTTAAGCAGTAAAGCAGTAAAACAAAGCACTACTAATCCCTTTAGGTAGTAACACCTCTATTGATTTACTGATTTACTGCTTTAAGTATGTAAGTATGTGAGTTAAAGCAGTAAAGCAGAAAGTTAAAGCAGTAAAACATTGAGTTAAAGCAGTTAAAGCAGTAAAAAAAGCATACTAACCCCTTGGTGTTAGGTCACATCTCTATTGATTTACTGATTACTGGCTTTAAGTATGTAATGTTAATAAATATGAGTTAAAGCGAGTTAAAACATATGAGTTAAAGCAGTTAAACATGAGTAAAGCAGTAAAACACATGAGTTAAAGCAGTTAAAGCAGTAAAACAAAAGCATACTAATCCCCCCTTTGGGGTTCAGGTAACACCTCTATTGATTACTGATACTGCTTTAAGGTATGTAAGTTAATGTGTTTTAGTAAAATTTCGTTACAATGTTAGTTAAAATAAAATGATTAATATCAGACACTCTGAATTTTTCTTCTTACATACAATTTTTAAAATTTATAAATTAAAAAGTATTAAGTAAAAAGGATTAAGTAATAAGGTATGTAAAATATATGTTTTAATAAAATTTTTCGTACCAAATGTAGTAAAATTGAAAAGAAATTCTTTAATGAGTTTACATTGATATTCATATTTTCGATTCGCGCTGAATATGCGCCTGCGGTGCGCACGCGCGCGGGAGGTACGCGGAAAAATACTGCGCCTGCGGGCGCACGCGCACGGCCGGTTAGCGCGAATTATGCGCCTCGGCGCACGCGGCGGCTGGGAACGCTGGCGCGGTCGCACCTGCGGTGCCGTGCGGGGTTGTCAGCCTTCGCGCTGGGGCGGCATGCGGCGCCACTGCGGTCTGTTCCAATTCATGATCTAGAGGGAACAAAAGTAGTCATTCAAAGATGAATCATGCAATACAGACGTATCAAAAAGATGACGTCATCAAAGATGAGTCATCAAAGATGAGGCAGCAAAATTGCAGCATCAATGCTTGAGGCATAATGCTGAGGCAGTCAAAGCTTGAGGCATCCAAAGTTGAGGCATTCAAGTTGAGCCATCAAAATATCGACTGTGTGAGTGTAAGTCGTATCTGTGCTTCACATGTGGTATGAGTGTAATGTATTATGGCTGTTTAATGTAGTGTCTAGGTCGTTTAAATGTAAGTGTCTATGGCAAGTTGTTAAGTGCTTATAAGTGTATGTGTGTATAAGGGTCATAGTGAATGTGTGTATAAGTTGTTTTATAGTTGTCATGTGATGTAGGTGTGTGTGTGCAGTACCCCGTATATATATAGTCTATTAATAAGGTTATAAACAATACTAATCATTAGTAGAATCCTTCCTAGCCAACTTGTAATATACACCAATTCGATTCCTCATACCTTATTACATAGGGGTAGACACCCATATTAGGGCTATTCGGGCTCCAAGGGCAGCGCTAAGAAAAGCGCTTGAAAAAAGTGCACTCACGTGACACTATGTTGGCACTCCACTTGGACTTAGTGGCCACTCACTTGGCACTTCCATTGGCACTCACTTGCACTCATTGCACTCATTAAGCACTCACTTTGCACTCGACTGGCAATCATCTAAACTTTCATAGAACCACTAATAGCAACATTGTCCCTAGGTACCTCTTAGGTGTTGCGGAACCCATCAAAGCCATCAAGTTAGCGTGGGTCAACATGACCCATGGTTATGGCAGGGTCAAGGCTGCAAATATCATGTCAAACGAAGGTTAAGACATCAAGTTGTAGGGACACGTGTAGGCTAGTATAGGTGTACGCTAGTATGAAGTCCGGTGAGTATAGGTGTAGTGTACGTGTGAAGCGGTGGAGCTAGTGTGTAGGTGTAGCGCTAGGTGAGGCTGGTGGAGGCTAGGTTAGGTGTAGGCTAGGTTAGGTTAGGCTTAGGTTAGGTAGGTTAGTTTAGGTTAGGTTAGGTTATGTTGCGTTTAGTTAGTTAGGTTAGTTAGGTTAGGCTGGTTTAGGTAGTAGCGTTAGGTGGTAGGTTAGTGTTAGTTAGGTTAGGTATGTATGGATGTGTGTGTGTGTGTGTGGTGTGTGTGGGCGCGGGCATGTGTAGGTGTGGCAGAAATATCAAAAAATAGGGCTAAGCCCTTTTAAAGATGCGCCAAAATTAGCGTGGCGCCAAAATTGACCCATGCGAATGACAAAGTTTGGTCTAAAAAATTAGGGTGGGACATGTACAACGGTTGCTACGCAACCGTTGGGCGCAACCCTTCTTCGAAGGTTGCCAAAAATTAGGGTTGCCGAAAAAATTAGGGGGTTGCCAAAAAATTAGGTTGCCG
>JABUQX010113037.1:0-23907 GCA_015478945.1 Trachelipus rathkii | reverse complement strand
TAGGTTTTTTTTGAAATTCAACATATTAAATGTCCATATAGCTCGTGTGAAATACAAGTCCGTAGAAAAAAGTGACTCGGACGTTTTTAGTTTTAGATTGGGTTTTTTTAAGTGAGGAATACGAAGGTCAATTCGGGATTTTAATAGTCTGTATAAGTTTTGGGAAAGGTAAAAGGTTCGTAATTCATTTTAGATAAAAAATCTAAAATTTGTAATAAATTTGTTTTTCTCTGGAAATTCAAACATATAAATTGTCCATAGCTCTTGTTGTGAATAACAAGTGGTTAAAAAGTGACTGGGGGAACGTTTTGTTCAGTTAGGATTGGGTTTTAGTAGTTTTAAAGGAAGAGAATACTATGCAGGGGGTCGCAAGGCAGGATGGTACTTCGGATTTTTTAAATAGCTGTGTATATTGTTTGGAAAAACAGTTTAAAAAAAAAGGTACCTTAATTCATTTAGGATAAAAATATTACAATTTTATAAATTTTAGTTTTTTTTTTTTGAATCAAAACATATAAAATGTCCATAGCTCTGTGTGAAATACAAGTTCGTAGAAAAGTATTCTGAACTTTTTATATTTGGGGGGGTGTGCGTACATCTAACCAGCATTGTCACCCTGTCGGGCGGCTGTGCTTTTTATTTTTAAATCGTGATGCAGTGAAAAAAAAAAAAAAAAAAAGATGAAAAAAACGCCCACGCCCCGAAGTCACCTCTTCGGATTTTTAATAGCGTTTATAGTTTTGGAGTAAAAAAATGGTTCTTAATTCATTTAGATAAAAAAATTCTAAAATTTGATAAATTTGGTTTTTTGAAATTCAAACATATTAATGTCCATAGCTCTTGAAATACAAGTCGTAGAAAAGTGACTGTGAACGTTTTATAGATTGGGGTTTTTAAGTGAGGTATAAATACGGTACGATTGGTGACTTTTCTTTTTCTTTCGGGATTTTTAATTAAGCTTTTTTATAGTTTTTTTTGGAGTAAAAGTTCTTAAATGTCATTTACATACCTTTAAAATTTTGATTAAATTTTGGTTTGTTTTTTTTTTTTTGGAGTCAAACACATATAAATGTCCATAGCTCGTGAAATATAAGTCGTATGAAAGTAACTGGAACGTTTTCTAGTTTAGATTGGGATTTTAAGGGGAGGAAAAACCCCTCGATGGTTCTACCTTCGGAATTTTAATAGCTTTCATACTTTTGTAGTATTAAGGTCCTTAATTCATCTCATTTAGTGAAAAATCCTTAACTTTTTTGATCTAAATTTGTTTTTTTGAAAAAAAAAGTTCTTTTTTTCTATTTTTTTATTCAAACATATAATTTTGGTCCATAGCTCGTGAAATTACAATGGTTTTAGAAAAAGTGACTGGAACTTTTTAGATTGGGTTTTTTTTTATTTTATTTAGTTTTTTTTTTTAAAAGGAGGAATACGATGGGTTGACTCGGATTTTTAATAGCTGTTATAGTTTTGTAGTAAAAGGTTCTTAATTCATTTAAATTAAAATAATACAATTTGATAAAATTTTACTTTTTTGAAATTCAAACATATAAATATTGTCCATAGCTTGTGAAATACAAGTCGTAGAAAAGTATCTGGAACTTTTTTAATATTTTATAAGAAGTACTATGGTGTGCAGGAGAGGGGTTTATCTTTTTTTTTTAAAGTGAGGCAAAATTTTTAGCAACTATAGTGTTATAGTTGCGCTTATACCTTTTTAGTAAGTAAAAGGTTGTAAATCATTTAGACATAAAAATTCTAAAAATTGATAAATTTTGGTTTTTGAAAATCAAAAACATATAAGTCCATATAGCTCGTGAATATACAAGTCGTATGGAAAGTAACTGGAAACGTTTTATAGAATTGGGTTTTAAGTGGGAAAACGATGGTCCACCCTCGGATTTAATAGCGTATAGTTTTGGATAAAAAAGGTTCTAATTCAATTGGATTTTAAATAATAACTATTATAAGGGGATTTAAATTTTTGATATTTGAAACTGCCATAGAAGTTCATAGCTCTGCTTGAGAAGTACAAGTTGATAAGAAAAGTGACTGGAACGTTTTTTTAATTGGCATACGGTCTTTGCTTTTAATGTGAGGAATACAGATGGTGACTTCGGGATTTTTAATAGCCCTGTGTATAGTTTGTTTGAGGGGTAAAAGGTTACCTTTAATTCATTTAGATAAAAAATATTACAATTTTATTAAATTTTAGTTTTTTGAAATTTAAACATACAAAATTCAAAGATATAAATGTCCATAGCTCGTGAAATTACAAGTCGTAGAAAAGTATACTGAGAACTTTTTAGATTGGTTTTTTTTAAGTGAGGTGAAAACGGAAGGTCTCACTTCGGATTTTTTAAATAGCTGTTATAGTTTTGGAGTAAATGCGTTCTTAAATCATTTAGATAAAAATTCTAAAATTGTATAAATTTAGGTTTTTTGAAATTCAAACATATTATTGTCCATTTTAGCTCGTGAAATTACAAGTCGTAGAAAAGTCTGGAACTGGAACGGTTTTTTAGATTGGCGTTTTTTTTTTTATTAATTTAATGAGGAATTACCGCCCGTCCGCCCCGGCCGGATGGTTCGGATCTTCGGAATTTTTTTTTTTTTTAATATGCCAGGTTATAGTTTTTGGAGTAAAAGGTTCTTAATTCATTTAGATAAAATTCTAAAATTTGATTAAATTTTTGGTTTTTTGAAATTTTATATTTTCAAACATATAAATGTCCATAGCCCGTGAAATACAAGTCGTAGATAGAAAAGTATCTGGAACTTTTATAGATTGGGTTTTAAGTTTTTTATTAAAGTGATATAACTGAAATGTAAATCAACAATCAACAAGCGAAAAGTAATTATACCTTTATTATAGATGTTAAAGTGTAGAAAACCCTGGATGGTCACCTCGGATTATTAATTTATAAACTTAGCTGTTAAGCTGTTATAGTTTGGAGTAAAAAAAATTTTCTTAATTCATTTAGATAAAAAATATTAAAATTTGATAAATTTTGGTTTTTTTGAAATTTTTCAAACATATAAAATTCCCATAGCCGTTGAAATAACAAGTGGTAGAAAAGTGACTGGAACGTTTTAGATTGGGTTTTAAGTAGGAAATACGATGGTGACTTCGGATTTTTAATAGTTTAAGCTTTATAGTTTTTTGGAGTAAAAGGTTCTAAATTCATTTTTCTTACATTACAATTTTTATAAATTTAGTTTTTTGCAAATTTTTGTGTTTCAAACATATAAATGTCCATAGCTCGTTTGAAATACCAAGTCGTTAGAAAAGTAAAATTGGGAACTTTTTTAGATTGGTTGCTAGGGAGGCGCTGCTTGGCTCTTTGCCCGTTGCATCGAGTTGGCATGGGTAGGGTCAGGGCGAGGAGGGGGGGGTTTTTTTTAAGTGAGGAAAACGATGCTAACTTCGGATTTTTTAATAGCTGTTATACTTTAAAGTTTTGGAGTAAATGGTTCTTAAATCCGATATTTTAGATAAAAAAAATTCTAAAATTTTGATTAAATTTAGGGATTTTTTGAAATTCAAACATATTAATGTCCATAGCTCGTGAAATACAAGTCGTAGAAAAGTGACTGGAACGCTTTTTTAGATTGATGTTCTTCAAGTCCAGAAATAACACTTTGCTTGGTGACTTTTTCGGATTTTTTAATAGCTGTTGATTAGTTATGGAGTAACTATTGACTTAATCCTTGTAATCAAAAATTCGAAAAATTTGATAATTTTAGGGTGTTTTGAAATTTTTCAAACCATATAAAAGTTGAATATTCCGATGAAAGCGTCGAGTCGTAGAAAAGTGGATCCGTAGGCACGTTTTTAGAACGATATTTGTTCTTCATTTTTTTTTTAAATTTGTTTTTGAGTTTCATAAATTTTTTTTTTCCTTATTTCTTTTTTTTTTTTTTTTTTTTTTTTTATTCTTTTTTTTTTTTTAATATCTTTCTTTTTATTTTGAAAATTCTTTTTTAAGGGAGGAAATACGAAAGGTCACTTCGGTATTTCTTACATAGTGGTTAAAGTTTTTTTGGGGAAATAAAAAAGGTTCCTTAATCATTTATAAAAATTCAAAATTTGGATAAATTTTGGGTTTTTCCCTATCAGAAGACGGATACAAATAGTTCCCATTAGCTCGTGACAAACCAGTGAACTACACAGGTAACTATAAAAGTAACTGTAAACGGTGGTAGATGGTGGGATTTTATTTAAGCTATAAATCATATGAGATCAATTAAGAATCTTCTTTTTTTTAAAATTTATTTTTCTTTACACAGTAGGAAACCCATCGCGGATGTCACCTCGGGCAATTTTAATTAAAAAATTTAGGATTTATTTTAAGTAAGCTATTAAGCAGCTTTTATAGTATTGGAGTGTAAAAAGGTTCTTATTCATATAGATCCAACCAAATTTAAAAAAATTCTTTGATTCGACTCTGACTGTTTCGAAACTGAAAACATGGTAAATGTCCATAAATTCTCGGACCGAAATACCAGTGGTAGAAAAGTGACTGCGAACGTTTTTTCTTAGATTGGGTGTTTTTAAAGGAAGGAATTACGATGTTGGTTAGACTTGATTCTCGGATTTTTAATAGCTTTATTGTAGTTTTGGAGTAAAAAGGTTCTTAAATCAATTTTTAATTCCAGAGAACTTTCTAAAACTTTGATAAATTTAGGTTTTTTGAAATTCAAACATATAAAAGTCCATAGCTCTAGCTCGTGAAATAATAGTCGTAGAAAAGTGACTGGTGGGACGTTTTTAGATTGGGTTTGTTACTTACATGTGAGGAATACGAGGTCACTTTCGGTATTTTTAAATAGCCCTGTTATAGTTTGAAGTAAAAGGTTCTTAATTCATTAGATAAAAATTCAAATTTGATAAATTTTGGTTTTTTGAAATTCAAACATATATCAATGTCCATAGCTCGTGAAATACAAGTCGTATAAAAGTGAACTGGAACGTTTTTTAGATTGGGTTTTTAAAGTTATATTAAGAAGTGAGGAAGGGGGAAAAACACGACATGTCAACCTCGGATTTTCTTACAATAAGTCTAGCTGTTATAGTAATTGGAGAGTAAAAACGGGGTTCTTAATCATATAGATAAAAAATTTAAAATTGTGAAAAATTGGCGATTTTTTTTGCAAATTCAAACACGTTGTTCCATAATTCGTGAAAAATTACCAGTTGGTTTTTAGGAAAAATGACTGGAACGTTTTTATGATTGGGCGGTGTAAAGGAGGAATTACGATGGGACTTCCGGATTTATTTTTTTTTTTAATAGCTGTTTATAGTTTTGGGAGTAAAAGGCTCTTAATTCATTTAGATAAAAATATTACAATTTGATAAATTTTTGAGTTTTTGAAATTCAAACATATAAATGTCCATAGCTCGTGCAATACAAGTCGTAGAAAAGTGACTGGAACGTTTTTAGTTTGGGTTTTAAGTGAGGAAAACAATTCGTCACCTCGGATTTTTAATAGCTGTTATAGGTTGGGAGTAAAAGGTTCTTAATTATTTTAATAAAAAATAATAAAATTTGATTAAATTTTTTTTTTTTTGATATTAAAAAATAAAAAATGCTTATTATGTAGCTCCGTGAAATACAAGTGCCGTTAGAAAAGTATCATGGAAACTTTTTAGATTGGTTAAGTGAGAAAACGACGGCTACCTGCGCGGTCCTCTCGAGTAGGTTGGCGTGTGCTGGGTTTGGTGACTTCGGAATTTTTAATAGCTTGTTATAGTTTGGAGTAAATGGTTCTTTATTCATTTAGATAAAAAAAATTCTCTAATTTGATAAATATGTTTTTTGAAATTCAAAAAACATATTAATGTCCATAGCTCGTGAAATACAAGTTCGTAGAAAAGTGACTGGAAAGTTTTTAGATGGGTTTTAAGTAAGGAATACGATGGTGACTTCGATTTTTAATAGCTGTTATAGTTTTGGAGTAAAAGGTTCTTAATTCATTTAGATAAAAATTCTAAAATTTGATAAATTTAGGTTTTTTGAAATTCAAACATATAAATGTCCATAGCTCGTGAAATACAAGTCGTAGAAAAGTGGACTGGGACGTTTTTAGAATGGGTTTTAAGTGAGGAATACGAAGGGTCACTTCGCGATTTTTAATAGCTGCTTATAGTTTTGCGAGTAAAAGGTTCTAATTCATTAGATTTAAAAATTCTAAAATTGATTTAAATTTTGGTTTTTTGAAATTCAAACATATAAATGTCCATAGCTCGTGAAATACAAGTCGTAGAAAAGTGACTGGAACGTTTTTAGATTGGGTTTTAAGTGAGGAATACGAAGGTCACTTCGGATTTTAATTAGCTGTTATAGTTTTGGAGTAAAAGGTTCTTAATTCATTTAGATAAAAATTCTAAAATTTGATAAATTTAGGTTTTTTGAAATTCAAACATATAAATGTCCATAGCTCGTGAAATACAAGTTGTAGAAAAATATCTGGAACTTTTTTAGATTGGGTTTAGTGAGGAAAACGATGGTGATTTCGGGATTTTTAATAGCTTTTATAGTTTTTGAGTAAAAAGGTTCTTAATTCATGTTAGATTTTAAAATTCTAAAAAATATTAAAAATTTTGGATTTTTGAATTCAAACATATAAATGTCCATACTCGTGAAATACAAGTCGTAGAAAAGTGACTGGGACGTTTTTAGATGGGTTTAAGTGAGGAATACGAAGCGCACTTCGGGATTTTTAATTGCTGTTATAGTTTTGGAGTAAAGGTTTTTTTATTTAATTAAAAAAAAAATTTCTAAATTTTTAAAATTTTTTTTTTTTTTAAAATCAAACATATTAAATGTCCATAGCTCGTGAAATTCACAAGTCGTATAAAAGTAACTGTAACGTTTTTAGATTGGGTTTAAGTGAGGAAAACGATGGTGACTTCGATTTTTAATAGCTGTTATAGATTTTGAGTAAAAAGGTTCTTAATTCATATAGATAAAAATTATTAAATTTGATTAAATTTGTTTTTTTGAAATTCAAACATATAAATGTCCATAGCTCGTGAAATTCAAGTCGTTAGAAAAGTAACTGGAACGTTTTTTAGATTGGTGTTTTAAAGGAGCGAATACGATGGTGGACTTCCGGATATTTTAATAAGCTGTTATATTTGGAGTAAAAGGTTCTTAATTCATTAGATAAAAATATTACAAATTGGATAAATTTTTAGTTTTTTGAAATTCAAACAAATAAATGTCCATAGCTCGTGGAATACAAGTCGTAGAAAATTATCTGGAACTTTTTTAGATTGGGTTTTATGTGAGGAAAACGATGGTGTCGGATTTTTAATAGCCTGTTATAGTTTGGAGTAAAAGGTTCTTAATTCATTTAGATAAAAATTCTAAAATTGATAAATTTGGTTTTTTGAAATTCAAACATATAAATGTCCATAACTCGTGAAATACAAGTCGTATGAAAGTAACTGGAACGTTTTTTAGATTGGGTTTTAAGTTGAGGAAAACGATTGGTCACCTCGGATTTAATAGCTGTTATTAGTTTTGTGAGTAAAAAGCGTTCTTAATCATTTAGCATAAAAATATTAAAATTGATAAATTTTTGGTTTTTGAAATTCAAACATATAAATGTCCATAGCTCGTGAAATACAAGTGGTAGAAAGGGATCTGGAACTTTTTAAGATTGGGTTTTAAGTGAGGAATACGATTGGGGTCACTTCGGATTTTAATAGCTGTTATAGTTTTGGAGTAAAAGGTCTTAATTCATTTAGATAAAAATATACAATTGGTTATTAAATTTTAGTTTTTGAAATTCAAACATTTAAATGTCCATAGCTCGTGAAATACAAATCGTAGAAAGTATCTGGAACTTTTTTAGATTGGGTTTTAAGTGAGGAAAACGAAGGTTATCTTCGGATTGTTAATAGCTGTTATAGTTTTGAGTAAATGGTTCGTAATTCATTTAGATAAAAATTCTAAAATTGATAAATTTAGGTTTTTTGAAATTCAAACATATTAATGTCCATATATCTCGTGAAATACAAGTCGTAGAAAAGTGACTGGAACGTTTTTAAATTGGGATTTAAGAGGAATACGAAGGTCACTTCGGATTTTTAATAGCTGTTATAGTTTTGAGTAAAATTGGTTCTTAATTCATTTAGATAAAAAAATTCTAAAATTTGATAAATTTAGGTTTTTGAAATTTCAAACATATAAATGTCCATAGCCTTCGTGAAAATACAAGTCGTTTTAGAAAAAGTGTATGGCGACGTTTTAGATTGCGGTTTTAAGTGCAGGAATACGATGGGTCCTTCGGATTTTTAATAGCTGTTATAGTTTTTGGAGTAAAAGCGTATCTTATTTCATTTAATAAAATTCTAAAAATTGATTTAACATTTGGTTTTGAAATTTCAAACATTATAATGTCCAGAGCTCGTGAATACAAGTCGGAATAAAAAGTAACTGTAACGTTTTTAGATTGGGTTTTAATTGAGGAAAACGATGGTGACTTCGGATTTTTAATAGCCTGTTATAGTATTTGAGTAAAAAGGTTCTTAATTCATATAGATAAAATTTTTAAAAATTTGATAAATTTTTGGTTTTTTGAAATTCAAACATAAATGTCCATAGCTCGTAAAAAACAAGTCGTAAAAAAGTGACTGGAACGGAACGCTTTTTAGATTGGTTTTAAAGGAGGAATTACGATGGTGACTTCGGAATTTTTAATAGCTGTTACAGTTTGGAGAAAAGGTTCTTAATTCATTTAGATAAAAATTTTCTAAATTTTGATAAATTTAGGTTTTTGAAATTCAAACAACATAAAAATGTCCATAGCTCGTGAAATACAATCGTAGAAAAGTGACTGGACGTTTTGTAGATTTTTAAGGTGAGGAATACTAGGGTCTTTTCGGATTTTTAATAGCTGTTATAATTTTGGCGTAAAAGGTTCTAAATTAAGCGAGAAGATGATTCTGAAATTTGATAAATTTTGTTTTTTAGAAAGTCAAAACTCTCAATTTCCATAGCTCGTGGAAATACAAGTCGTATAAAAGAACGTAACGTTTTTAGATGGGTTTATAATGAGAGAAAACGATGGTACCTCGGAATTTTTAATAGCTGTTTATAGTATTGGAGTTAAAAAGGTTCTTTAATCATGATAGATAAAAATTTTAAATTTTGTAAAATTTTGTGTTTTTTGAATTTCAAACATATAAATGTCCATAACTCTTAAAATACTAGAAAAAAAAAAAAAAAAAAAAAAACTGCGTTAGAAAAGTGACTGGAACGTTTTTTAGATTGGGTTTTTAAGTGGAGAATACGATGGTGACTTCGGATTTTTAATAGCTGTTATAGGTTTGGAGTAAAAAGGTTCTTAATTCATTTTGGGTAAAAATATTTACAATTTGATAAAATTAGTTTTTTTGAAATTCAAACATATAAATGTCCATAGCTCGCTGAAATACAAGTCGTAGAAAAGTATTTTTGGACTTTTTTAGATTGGGTTTTAAGCGAGGAATACGATGCGTGATTTCGGGATTTTAATAGCTGTTATAAGTTTGGAGTAAAAAGGTTCTTAATCATTTAGATAAAAATTCTAAAATTTGAATAAAATTTTGGTTTTTGAAATTCAAACATATAAATGTCCATAGCTCGTGAAATATAAATCGTATGAAAGTAACTGGAACGTTTTTAGATTGGTTTTTAAGTGAGGAAAACCGATGGTCACCTCGGATTTTTAATAGCTGTTATAGTTTTGAGTAAAAAGTTCTTAATTCATTTAGATAAAAAATATTAAATTTGATTTAAATTTTGGTTTTTTGAAATTTCAAAACATATGAAGTTACATTAGCGCGCTGAAATACAAGTGTAGAAAAGTGTTACTGGAACGTTTTTAGATTGGGTTTTAAGTGAGGGATACGATGTGACTCGGATTTTTAATAGCTGTATACTTTTGGAGAGTAAAACGTTCTTAATTCATTTAGATAAAAATATTACAAATTTATAAATTTAGTTTTTTAAAATTCAAACATATAAATGTCATTAGCTCGTGAAATACAAGTCGTTAGAAAAGTATCTGCGAACTTTTTAGATTGGGTTTTAAGTGAGAAAAACGAAGGTCACTTCGGATTTTAATAGCTGTTATAGTTTTGCGAGTAAAAGGTTCTTAGTTCATTTAGATAAAAATTCTAAATGATAAAATTTGGTTTTTTTAAAATTCAAAACATATAAACTATGTAGCTCGTGAAATACAAGTCCTTAGAAAAGTATCATGAAACTTTTTTAGATTTGGGTTTTAAGAGGGAAAACGATTGGTGGACTTCGGCATTTTTAATAGTGTTATAGTTTTGGAAAATGTTCTTAATTCATTTAGATAAAAATATCTAAAATTTGATAAATTTAGGTTTTTGAAATTCAAAACATATAAATGTCCATAGCTCGTTGAAAAATACAAAGTCGTAGAAAAGGTGACTGGGACTTTTTTAGTTGGGTTTAAGTAAAGAATACGAAGGTCACTCAGATTTTTAATAGCTATTATAGTTTTGGAGTAAAAGGTTCTTAATTTTCATTTAGATAAAAATATTACAATTGATTAAATTTTAGTTTTTTGAAATTCAAACATATAAATGTCCATAGCTCGTGAAATACAAGTCGTAGAAAAGTATCTGGAACTTTTTTAGATTGGGTTTTAAGTGAGGAAAACGATGGTGACTTCGGATTTTTAATAGCTGTTGTAGTTTTTTCGAGTAAAAGGTTCTTAATTCATGTAGAAAATAAAAATATAAAATTGATAAATTTTGTTTTTTTGGAAAATTTCAAACATATAAATTGTCCATAGCTCGGAAATACAAGTTCGTAGAAGGACTGGAACGTTTTTAGATTGGGTTTAAGTGAGGAATACGATAGTGACTTCGGATTTTTAATAGCTGTTATAGGTTTGGAGTAAAAAGGTTCTTAATTTATTTAAATTAAAAATGAATTAAAAATTTTGAAAATTTTGCGTTTTTTGAAATTCAAACATATAATTGTCCATAGCTCGTTGAAATACAAGTCGTAGAAAGTGACTGGAACGTTTTTAGATTGGGTTTTAAGTGAGGAATACGATGGTGACTCGGATTTTTAACTACTCGTTAATAGTTTTGGAGTAAAAGGTTCTAAATTCATTTAGATAAAAATATTAAAATTTTGATAAATCTTTGGGTTTTTTGAATTTCAAACATATAAATGTCCATAGCTCGTAAATACAAGTCGTAGAAAAGTGACTGGAACGTTTTTAGGATCGGTTTTAAGTGAGGATACATGGTGACCTTCTATTTTAATAGCCTTTTTTTTATCTTTAGTTTGGATAAAAAGGTTCTTAATTCATTTAGATAAAAAAATATTAAATTGATAATTTTAGTTTTTGAAATCAACATATAAATGCATAGCTCGTGAAATCAATCGTAGAAAAAACTGGAACGTTTTTAGATTGGGTTTTATGTGAGGAAACGATGGTCACCTCGGATTTTAATAGCTGTTATAGTTGGAGTAAAAAGGTTCTTATTCATTTAGAAAAAATTCTAAAATTTGTAAATTTAGGTTTTTTGAAATTCAAACATATAAATGTCCAGCTCGTGAAATACAATCGTAGAAAGTGACTGGGACGTTTTTAGATTGGGTTTTAAGTGAGGAATACGAAAGTGTCTTCGGATTTAATAGCTGTTATAGTTTTGAGTAAAAGGTTCTTATTCGTAAATAAATTCTAAAATTGAATAAATTTTTGGTTTGAAATTTCAAAATAAAAAATGTCCATAGTCGTGAAATACAAGTCGTAGAAAAGTGACGTGGAACGTTTTTTAGATGGGTTAAGTGAAAAAATACGAGGTGACTTCGGATTTATACTGTTATAGTTTGGAGTAAATCTGTTTTTTTAATTAATTAAGAATATTAGTTACTAGAATTGCCTTTGAAATTTCAAATATAAATAAATGTGAAGAGCTCGTGAATACAAGTCGTAGAAAAGTACTTTTCGTTTTTAGATTGGGTTTAAGTGAGAATAAGAAAGTTCACCTAAGGAAATGCACTTTTAGTTTTGAGCGAAAAATTATGAACGCATTTGATCCTAATATTATATTTATAAATTTTGGTTTATTAAATGGTTTTTAATAGTCCATAGCTCATAAATATTAAGTCGTAGAAAAGTATCTGGAACTTTTTTGGATTTAATTAGAAAACGATGTGACTTCGGATTTTTAATAGCTGTTATAGTTTGGGAGTAAAGTCTTCTTAATTAAGAAAAAATATTAAAATTTGATAAATTTTGTTTTTGAAATCAACATATAAATCCATAGCTTGTGAAATTTACAGTCGTTAGAAAAGTACTGGAACGTTTTAGTGGTTTAAGTGAGGAATACGTGGTGACTCGGATTTTAATAGCTGTTATAAGTTTGGAATAAAGGTTCTTAATTCATTAGATAAAAAATATTAAATTTGATAAATTTTTTAGTTTTTTAAATTCAAACATATAAATGTCCATAGCTCGTGAAATTCAAGTCGTAGAAATAACTGGAACGTTTTTAGATTGCGTTTTAAGTGAGGAAAACGATATGGTGACTTCGATTTTTAATAGCTGTTTAATAGCTGGATTAAAAAGGTTCTTAATTCATTTAAGATAAAAATATAAAATTTGATAAATTAGGTTTTTGAAATTAACATATAAATGTCCATAACTCGTGAAATACAAGTCGTAGAAAAGGCTGGAAGTTTTTAGATTGGGTTTTAAGTGAGAATAACGATGGTTCGGATTTTTTAAAGCTGTTATAGTTTTGGAGTAAAAAGGTTCTTAATTCATTAGATAAAAATATTAAAATTGATTAAATTTTGGTTTTTTTGAAAATTCAAACATATTAAATATCCATAGCTCGTGAAATACAAGTCGTAGAAAGGTATCTGGAACTTTTTTAGATTGTTTTAAGTGAGGAAAGCGATGGTGACTTCGGATTTTTAATAGCTGTTTATAGTTTTGGAGTAATGGTTCTAATCATTTAGATAAAAATTCTTAAAAATTGATAAATTTAGGTTTTTGAAATTCAAAAATATAAATGTCCATAGCTCGTGAAATCCAAGTCGTAGAAAAGTGACTGGAACTTTTTTAGAGTTTAAGTGAGGAATACAAAGGTCACTTCCGGATTTTAACTTTATATTTTGGGAGTAAAAGAGTTCTAATCATTTAGATAAAAAATTTTTCTAAAATTGATAATTTAAGGTTTTTAATGAGCTTCGGAGTGTTGGGACCAAAGTCGTGAATACAATACGTAGAAAAGTGACTGGGAACGTTTTTAGATTGGTTTTATGTAAGGAGTAAGAAGTCACTTCGGATTTTTAATAGTTGTTATAGTTTTGGAGTTAAAGATTGTTCACATTAGATAAAATTATTAAAATTTGAATAAGCAAAATTTTAAAATACAAAATATAAATGGCCATTCCTCTTGAAATTCAAGTCGTAGAAAGTGACTGGAACTTTTATTGGTTTTAAGTGAGAATCGAAGTCATTTCGATTTTTATAGTGGTTATAGTTTGGGTAAAGTTCTAATTCATTTAGATAATAAATAATTAAAATTTAATAAATTTTGTTTTGAAATTCAAAACTATAAATGTCCATAGCTCGTAAAATACAAGTCGTAAAAAAGTGACTGGACTGTTTTAGATTGGGCTTTTTAAGTGAAAATCGATATGACTTCGATTTTTAATGTGTATGATGTTTTGGGAGTTAAAGGGTTCTTAATTCATTAATAAAAAATATTAAAAAATTGATTAATATTTGGTTTTTTGTTTTTTTTAACATATAAATGTATGTAGCTCGTGAAATACAAGTCAATAGAAAAGTATTCTGAGAACTTTTTTAATAAATTTGGTTTTCCTAGTAACATGTAAACTGATTTTTAATAGCTGTTATTGTTTTGGAGTAAAAGGTTCTTATTCATTAGATAAAAATATTAAATTGATAAATTTTTGCGATTTTTGAATTCAAACATATAAATAGTCTTTCCTCCTCGTGAAATCCAAGTCGTAGAAAAGTGACTGGAAACGTTTTAGATTGGGTTTTAAGTGAGTGAGGAATACGATGGTGACTTGGGATTTTTAATAGCTGTTATAGTTTGGAGTAAAAGGTTCTTATTTCATTTAGATAAAAATATTACATTTATTTAAATTTTATTTTTTGAATTCAAGACATATATAATAATTATACATAAAAAAATGTCAATGAAAAATATCTGCTACTTGTTTACTTTAACTTTTCAGAGAGGAAAAGATGGTGACTCGGATTTTTAATAGCTGTTATAGTTGTAAAAAGTTCTTAATTCATTAGATAAAATATTAAAAATTTGATAAAATTTTGGTTTTGAAATCAAAATAATGTATGTAGGCTCGGGAAAACAAGTATTTTGATTAATGAGGAACATTTTTTAGAATAGGGTTTAAGTGAGGAAAAACGATTGGGACTTCGAATTATCTAAAAACCGTTAAAAATTTGCCATATCAATTTTAAAATTCATTTAATAAAAAAATATAAAATTTGATAAATTTTGTTTTTTGAAAATTCAAACATATAAATGTCCATAGCTCGTGAAATTCAAGTCGTAGAAAAGTGATTAAAATAATTTTTAAGATTGGGTTTTTATCATGTCTAGATGTCACTTCGGATTTAATAGCGTTATATTTTTTTTTTTTTGTTTTGGGAGTAAAAGTCTCCTTAATTCCATTTGAGATAAAATAATTAAAATTTATTAATTTAGTTTTCTGAAATTTAACATATAAATGTCCATAGCTCCTGAAAATACGAGTCGTAGAAAAAGTGACTGGAACGTTTTAATTGGGTTTTAAGTGTGGAATACGATGGTGACTTCGGATTTTTAATAGAGGTTATAGTTTGAAGTAAATCTTAATTCATTTAGATAAAATTCTAAAATTGATAAATTTAGGTTTGAAATTCAACATATAAATTGTCCATAGCTCGTGAAATACAAGTCGTAGAAAAGTGACTGGGACTTTTTAGATGGTTTAAGTGAGGGAATACGAAGGTCCACTTCGGATTGATTAATAGCTTGTTATTAGTTTGAGAAAAGGTCTTAATTCATTTAGATAAAATGTCTAAAATTTGATAAATTTTTGGTTTTTGAAATTCAAACATATAAATGTCCATACTCGTGAAATACAAGTCGTAGAAAAGTGACTGGAACGTTTTTAGATGGGGTTTTAAGTGAGGAATACGGTGACTTCGATTTTTATAGCTGTTATATTTTGGAGTAAAAGTTCTTAAGCATTTAGATAAAAATATTAAAATTGATAATTTTGGATTTTTGAAATTCAAACATATAAATGTATGTAGCTCGTGAAATACCAATCATAGAAAAGTCATCGGAACGTTTTTAGATTGGGTTTAAGTGAGGAAAACGATACTTCGGATTTAAATAGCTGTTATAGTTTTGGAGGTAAAAGGTTCTTAATTCATTAGAAAAATTTGTTTGCTTTAATAGGTTTTTTGAAAATCAAACATATAAATGTCCATAGCTCGTGAATTACAAGTCGTAGAAAATGACTTGGAACGTTTTAGATTGGGTTTTAAGTGAGGAAGACGATTTTCGGATTTTTAATAGTGTTATAGTTTTGGAGTAAAAGGTTTTATTATATTAGATTAAAAAATTCTTAAATTGAAAATTGAGTTTTTTGGAATTCCAACATATAAATGTCCATAGCTCGTGAATACAAGTCGTAGAAAGTGACTGGAAACGTTTTTAGATTGAGTTTTTAAGTGCAGAATACAAAGGTCACTTCGATTTTTAATAGGCGTTATGTTTTGGAGGTTAAATGGGTTCTTATTATTTAGATTAAAATTCTAAAATTTGATTTAAATTTTGGTTTTTTGAAATTCAACATAAAATGTCCATAGCTCGTGAAAATACAAGTCGTAGAAAAGTAACTGAAACGTTTTTAGTTTTAAGTGGGGAAAACGATGGTGACTTCGATTTTTAACTGTTATAGTTTTGGAGTAAGGTTCTTAATTCATTAGATAAAAATAGTAAAATTTGATAAATTTTGGTTTTGAAATTCAAACATATATGTATGTAGCTCTGGAAAGACATCAGAAAGACCAAATTCTATGTTTTTTAGATGGGTTAAGTAGGAGCTACGATGGTGACTTTGGATTTTTAATAGTGTTATAGTTTTGGAGTAAAAGGTGTCTTAATTACTTTTAGATAAAAATTCTAAAATTGATAAATTTGTTTTTGAAATTCAATATAAATGGCCATTACCTCTGAAATACAAGTCGTAGAAAGTTCTTGAACTTTTTTAGATTGGTTTAAAGTGAGGAAAGAAATGGTGACTTCGGATTTATAGCTGTTAAGATTTGAGTAAAAGGTTCTAATTATTTAGATAAAAATATAAAAATTGATAAATTTGTTTTTTTTGAAATTCAAACATATAAATGTCCCTAGCTCGTGAAATACAAGTCGTAGAAAAGGGACTGGAACGTTTTTAGATTTGGGTTTTAATGAGGAATACGAAGCACTCGGATTTTAATAGCTGTTATATTTGTGGAGTAAATATAACTTTTCATTAGATAAAATAATTTAAAATTTGATAAAATTAGGTTTTTTGAAATTCAAACTTATAAATGTCCATAGCTCGTGAATTACAGTCGTAGAAAGTGACTGGGACGTTTTTAATTGGTTTTAAGTGAGCGAATACGAAGGTCACTTCGATTTTTAAATAGCTGTATAGTTTTGGAGTTAAAAGGTTCTTAATTCATTAGATAAAAATGCTAAAATTTGAAATTTGTTTTTTAAATCAACATATAAATGTCCATAGCTCGTGGAATACAAATAGTATGAAATGAACTGAACGTTTTTAATGGTTTTAAGTGAGAATACGATGGTCACTCGGATTTTAATAGCTGTATAGTTTTGGAGTAAAAAGTCTTAATTCATTTAGAAAAATATTAAATTTGATAAATTTTGTTTTCTGAATTCAAACATATAAATGTCCATTAAGCTCGTGAATACAAGTCGTAGAAAAGTAACTGGAACGTTTTAGATTGGGTTTTAAGTGAGAACGCATGGTCACTCGGATTTTTAATAGCTGTTAAGTTCTTTGGAGTAAAAAGGTTCTTAATTCATTTAAGATAAAAATATTAAAATTTGATAAATTTGTTTTTTGAAATCAAAACATAATAAATGTCCATAGCTCGTGAAATACAAGTCGTAGAAAAAGTGACTGGAACGTTTTAGATTGGGTTTTGAGGAACACGATGGTGACTTCGGATTTTAAATTGCTGTTATAGTTTTGGAGTAAAAAGGTTCTTAATTCATTTAGATAAAAATTACAATTTGATAAATTTTTAGTTTTTTGAATTTCAACATATTAAATGTCCATAGCTCGTGATATCAAGTCGTAGAAAAGTGATGGACGTTTTAGATTGGGTTTTAAGTGAGGAATACGAAGGTCACTTTGGATTTTTAATAGCTGTTATAGTTTTGGAGTAAAAGTTCTTAATTCATTTAATAAAAAATATTAAAATTGAAAGGTTTTGTTTTTTGAAATTCAAACATATAAATGTCCATAGCTCGGAAATAAAAGTCGTAGAAAAGTATCTGGAACTTTTTTAGATTGGGTTTTGAAGTGAGGAAAGCGATGATGACTTCGGATTTTTAATACTGTTATAGTTTTGAGTAATGGTTCTTAATTCATTTAGATAAAAATTCTAAAATTTTGTAATTTTGGTTTTTTTAAATTCAACTATAAATGAAACTGCATAAGTCGTGAATACAAGTCGTAGAAAAGTACTTTTGTGTTTAGATTGGGTTTTAAGTGAGGAAAAAAGATGGTGACTTATTTTAATAGCTCTTATAGTTTTGGAGTAAAAGGTTCTTAATTCATTAGATAAAATATTACAATGATAATTTAGTTTATGAAATTTCAACATATAAAATGTCATAGCTCGTGAAATCAAGTTCGTAAAAGTGACTGCAACGTTTTTAGATTGGTTTAATAGAATTACGAAGGTCACTTTTCGGATTTTAATAGGTTTAGTTTGAGTAAAGGTTCTTATTCATTTAGATAAAATATTAAAATTTGATAGTTTTGGTTTTTTGAAATTTCAAAATATAAATGTTCCATACTCGTGAATTACAAGTCGAGAAAATATTCTGGAACTTTTTATAGATGGGTTTTTAGTGAGAAACGTGATGACGTCGGATTTTAATAGCTGTTATAGTTTGGAGTAGTTTAAATTATTTTAGATAAAAAATTCTAAAATTTGTTAATTTTTGGTTTTTGAAATTCAAAATATAATGAATGTCCATAGCGGAAATACAAGGGTTGTAGAAAAGGTAACTGGAACGTTTTAGATTGGGTTTTAAGTGGGAAAACGATGGTCACCTCGGATTTTTTAGCTGTTATAGTTTTGAGTAAAAGGTCTTAAATTCATTTAGAGAAAAATATTAAAATTTGATAATTTTGGTTTTGAATTCAAAACATATAAATTCCCATAGCTCGTGAAATACAGTCGTGGAAGTATCTGGAACTTTAGATTCGGGTTTTAAGTGAGAAAACGATGGTGACTTCCTGGATTTCTTAATAGTGTTTATAGTTTTGGAAAGTAAAAGGTTCTTAATTCATTAGATAAAATAATTAAATTGATAAATTTAAATATAAACATTACAATATTAACTTAGGTTTGAAATTCAAAATATAAATGTCCATAGCTCGTGATATAATCGTAGAAAAAAAAAAAAAAAAAAAAAAAACAAAAAAAAACCAGTCGACTGGGACGTTTTTAATTGTGTTTAAGTGTGGAGGAAATACCGAGGTCACTTCGGATTTTAATAGCTAGTTTTTGAGTAAAAGGTTCTTAATTCATTTAGATAAAAATTCTAATAATTGTATAAATTTAGGTTTTTTGAAAATCAAACATATAATGTCCATAGCTCGTGAAATAAAAGTCGTAGAAAAGAGGAACGTTTTAGATTGGGTTTTAAGTGAGTAATACGAAGGTCACTTCGGATTTTTAATAGCTGTTATATTTTTGGGTTAAAAGTTCTTAATTCATTTAGATAATATTAAAATTTGATACGTTTGTTTTTGGAAATTCAAACATATACAAATTCCAAGGTCAGTGAAATACAAGTTCGTAGAAAGTTATCTGAACTTTTTTTAGATTGGTTTTAAGTGAGGAAAGCCGATGTGACTTCGGATTTTTAATTGCTGTTATAGTTTTTAAAAACACTCATTCATTTAGAAAAATTCTTAAATTTGATAAATTTAGGTTTTTTGAAATTCAATCTATAAATATCCCTAGCTCGTGAAATACAAGTTCGTAGAAAAGTGACTGGAACGTTATTAGATTGGGTTTAAGTGAGGAATACAAAGGTCACTTCGGATTTAATAGCTGTTATACTTTTGGAATAAAAGTCTTATTCATTAGATAAAAATTCTAAATTGATATTTTGGTTTTTGAAATTCAAACATATAATGTCCATAGCTCGAAATACAAGTTCGTAGAAAGTGACTGGACGTTTTAGATGGTTTAAGTGAGATAGAAGTCACTTCGTATTTTTAATAGCTTTATAGTTTTGAGTAAAAAGGTCTTAATTCATTAGATAAAAAATTAAATTTGATAAATTTAGTTTTTTGAAATTTCTAAACATATAAATGTCCATAGCTCGGAAATAAAAGTCGTAGAAAAGTGACTGGAACGTTTTAGATTGGGTTTTAAGTGAGGAACAATGATCACTTCGGATTTTTAATAGCTTTATAGTTTTGGAGAGTTAAAGGTTCTTAATTCATTAAGATAAAAAATATTAAAATTTGATAATTTTGTTTTTTGTGACAATTCAACATTATAAATGTCCATATTTCGTGAAATACAAGTCGTAGAAAGTATCTGGAACTTTTTAGATTGGTTTAAGTAGGAAAGCGATGATGACTTTAACGGATTTTAATAGCTGTTATGAGTTTGGAGTAATGGTTCTAGATTCATTTAATAAAAATCTAAAATTGAAATTTTGTTTTTTGAAATCAAATATAAATGTCCATAGCTCGTGAAAGACAAGTCGAGAAAAGTAACTGGAACGTTTAAAATTGGGTTTTAAGCTGAGAATTACGAAGAGTACTCGGATTTTTAATAGCTGTTATAGTTTGGAGTAAGTTCCTAATTATTTAGATAAAAATATTAAATTTTGATAATTTGAGTTTTTTGAAATTCAAACTAAATGTCATAGTCGTGAAATAAAGTCTAGAAAAGTGACTGGGACGTTTTAGATTGGGTTTAATGAGGAATACGAAGGCCACTTCGGATTTTTAATAGCTTATATAGTTAAAATGATAATCATTATATAAAAATTCTAAAATTTGATAATTTTGGTTTTTTGAATTCAAACATATAAATGTCATAGCTCGTGAAATACCAAGTCGTAGAAAGTAACTGGAACGTTTTAGATTGGGTTTTAAGTGAGAAAAATGTCACCTCGGATTTTTAATAGCTGTTATAGTTTTGGAGTAAAAAGGTTTAATCATTTAGATTAAATATTAAATTTGATATTTGTTTTGAAATTCAAACATATAAATATTGTAGCTCTTGAATATGGAAGTATCTGGAAACTTTTAGACTAATATCTCTTGAGAATACGATTGTGAACGGATTTTTAATAGCTGTTATATTATGGAGCAAAAGGGTCTAATCCATTAGATAAAATATTAAATTTGATAAATTTTGGTATTTTGAAATATTCAAACATATAAATGTATGTAGCTCGTGAAACAAGTCGTAGAAAAGTATCTGGAACTTTTTAGATGGTTAAAAGTGAGGAAACGATGGTAGACTTCGGATTTAAAGCTGTATAGTTTGGAGTTAAATGGTTCTTAATTCATTTTGATATAAAATCTAAAATTTGATAAATTAGTTTTTTTGAATTCAAATATAATGTCCATAGCTCGTGAAATACGAGTCGTAGAAAAAGTGACTGGAACGTTTTCAGATTGGGTTTTAAGTGAGGAACACACTTCAAAAAGATCTTTACCTTTATATTTTGTAAAAAGTTCTTTATGAAATAGTTTTAAAATATACAAATTGATAAATTTTAATTTTGAATTCAAAATCCAAAGGGTGTGTTTCTTACATGCTCAAATTGTTTTTTAGATGGAGATTAACCTCTAGGCGGAGATCATACGAATCATATTCGAATTTTCATATAATAACTTATATTTAATATGAATACAGATTCTCCTAGGTGCATTTAATAAAAATAATTAAAATTTGATAAGTTTTTTTTTTTGAAATTCAAAACATTAAATGTCCCATTACTCGGTGAAAATACACAGTGTAGAAAGTATCTGGAAACTTTTTAGATTGGGGTTTAAGTGAGAAAGCGATGAGAACTGGATTTTAATAAGAATACCTTACACGGCGAAAACGAATCAATAACATTGACATATGACCAAAGTATTTAAAACTGTGGTGTTCTTGGAGTAAATCTGCCTTAATTCAGACAGTTCAAGTTGTACGCTAGAAATGGGTAAAATATGATAAATTTTGTTTTTTGGAAGGTGTTATCCACGATACAGCGCATTAAAATAAGACACGTCGTCGAAATAGCTCTGTGAAATATAAATCAAGTCGTAGAAAATAGGTGACTGGGACTCGTTTTAGATTGGGTTTTAAGTGAGGAATACGAAGTTCACTTCCGGATTTCTAATAGCTGTTATAGTTTTGGTATGAGTAAAAGTCTTCATTATCATTACCTAGATAAATAATCTTAAGTTTGTATAAAGATTAGGTTTATCCTGAACAAACAATATAATGTACTCTGTGAGTGGACAAATACAAAAGAAGTAAATACTGTATATAGGGACACGTTTTTAGATCGGGGTTTAGTTAGAATACGAAGTACACTTCGGATTTTAGTAGCTGTTATATTTTTGGAGTAAGGTCCTTAATTTCATTAGATAAAAAATTCAAAATTGATAATTTTGTTTTTTGAAATTCAAAATATAAATGTCCATAGCTCGTGAAATACAAGTCTAGAAAAGTAACTGGAACGTTTTTAGATTGGTTTTAAGTGAGGAAAAACGTGGTACTCGATTTAATAGCGTTATAGTTGCTTGGAGTAAAAAGTTCTTAATTCTTAAGATAAAAATATTAAAATTTATAAATTTTGTTTTTTTGAAATTCAAACATATAAATGCCATAGCTCGTGAAATACAAGTCGATATGACAAGTGACTGGGACATTTTAGATTGGGTTTTTAATGAGAATATAAGTCACTTCGGAATTGTAAGAGCTTGTTTAGATTTTGAGTAAAAGTTTTAAATCATAGATAAAAATATTAAAATTGATAAATTTTGGTTTTTGAAATTCAAACAACATATCAATGTCCATAGCTCGTGAAATACCAAGTCGTAGAAAAGTGACTGAACGTTTTTAGATTGGTTTTAAGTGAGGAATAGAAGTGTTCTTCGTTTTTAAAAAACTGTTTATTATTTTTGAGTAAAAGTTCTTAATAAATTTTGAAAAAATATTAAAGATTGATAAGTTTTGGTTTTTTGAAATTTCAAAAATATAAAATAATGTCTCCATAGCCGTGAAATACAAGATGTAGGTTCTTGGGAAAATCTTATTAAATTGGGTGATGTTGTCTTAATTCATAATACAACTCCACGTATTTAATAGCCTTTTATTAGGAGTCTACAAGGTTCAAATCTCATTAGATAAAAATATAAAATTTTGATAAAATTTTGGAATATTTTTATTTTTTGAAATTCCAACATATAAATGTCCATAGCTCGTGAATCTAAGTCGAAGAAAAAGTATCCCTGAGAACTTTTTTTAGCAGAATTGAGCGTTTATACAGTGAGAAGCGATGATGATTCGATTTTTAATAGCTGTTATAGTTTTGGAGTAATGGTTCTTAATATTTAGAATAAAAATTCTAAAATTGAAATTAGGTTTTTGAAATTCAAAACAATTAATTGTCCATAGCTCGTAAATGCAAAAGTCGTAGGAAAGTTTTTTAATGTTTTTAAATTGTTTTTTAGTGAGTAACAAAAGTGTGTCTTCGGATTTTTAATAGCTTTCATAGTTTTTTAGTAAAAGGTTCTTAATTCATTAGATAAAATAATACAATTTGATAAATTTTAAGTTTTTTGAAATTCAAAAATAAATGTCCATAGCTCGTGAAATTCAAGTCGGTGAAAAAGTGACTGGTAACGTTTTTTAGAATTGGGTTTTAAGGAGGAATACGAAGTCACCTTCTGCATTTTTAATAGACCTGTTACATATGTAAGACTAGGTCTTAATTCATTTAGATAAATAATAAATAAAATTTGATTTAAGATTTTGGTTTTATCGTGAAAATTCAAACATATAATTCCATAGCTCGTGAAACATACAAGTCCGTAGAAAAGTATCTGGAACTTTTTAGATTTGGTTTTAAAGTTGAGAAAAAGCCCGATGATGACTTACGGATGTTTAATAGCTGTATAATAGTTAATGGCATTCTCACAATGATTCTTACTTTGCTTTAGAAAAAATCTGCCTTAAAATTTGATAATTTTATCGGTATATTGTAATCATTCAAACTACGATAAATGAATGTCCATAAGCTTAGTGAATACAAATGCGTATAGGAAAAAAGATGAAACTGGACGAGTATTTATTATGATTGGGTTTAATGCTTAAGAGATAATACGAAGCTCATTTCGTAATTTTTAAATAGCTGTTATAGTTTGAGTAAATGGTTCTTAATTCATTTAGATAAAACTATATACTAACACATTCGATAATTTTAGTTTACTACTCTCAAATACATATAAAATGGTTACATAGCTATCGTGAAATCAAGTCGTAGAAAAGTAAAGGGAACGTATTTTAAATTGGGTTTACTGAGAAACG
>JABUQX010113036.1:22500-24916 GCA_015478945.1 Trachelipus rathkii | reverse complement strand
GGCAGTGTCTGATTCTTACTTTATATTTAACAATAAAATATATCAGCAGGTGGATGGTGTCGCGATGGGTTCTCCCCTAGGCCCCATCTTCGCAAATATCTTTCTCAATCATATGGAGGAAACTTTTATGAACAATAGAGCTATTGCAGCCCCTAAATTTTATAAACGTTACGTCGATGATATTTTCTGCACTTTTAATAATAACGAAGATGCCATTCAATTTTGTAATTATATCAACTCCATTCACCCTAATATTAAATTTTCAATAGAATTTGAGACAGCTGGCACTTTACCCTTTCTGGATGTGCTGGTCAGGAGGAACACCGAGAAATTTTCAACTTCCGTCTATAGAAAAACAACTTTTACTCCTCAAGGTATGAATTTTTACAGTTTTACACCTTTAAAATACAAAAAGAATGCCGTTCTTACATTGATAAACAGAGCCTACAAATTAACCTCTAACTTCATTTCACTACATGAAGAGTTTCAGTTTCTATTCACGTACTTTAAAAATAATTGTTTTCCTTCCGATTTCTTTTACAGGATCATTCATGACTACCTTTATAATATCTATCAACCTAAACAACAAACCCTTACTGTTTCAAAAAAGTCACTATTCTTCAAGTTTCCATATGTGGGGCCTGTTTCTGTCTCTTTGAGGAAATATTTGAATCGGACTCTTGAACTTATTCTTTCACACATCCGTTTATAATTCCGTTTCAACTACTCTGAGTTTGGGATTGGATCTCTCCTCCTGATAAAAAGATAATTTGCATGCTTGTGATCAGATCTGATAAATTTTACAATATTCTTTATGCCACGCTCCTCAGCTAGGCACCAATATAGACTTCCAATAACTAGACTACTCAGATCTCTTAGCCACGCGAGAAAATGGCATTAGCATACTACTATGTAATCCTATGTCTGTTAAGAAGGCCATATTCTGTTATGGGACATTCTTTTTCTGCACCACTCCCTTGTCGATAAAATATCAAAATTTTGGCTTCCAGCCTTCAATCTTCTTCTTTATTTATTTTATTAACTTCTATAAATTTCACACACAGCCGTACTAAAATAATAACATCAACCTTCAATACAATTAAGTAGTGTACAACCAATTAAACTGAATATTTAACTAAATCCAACTAATTCTTCTTTGTTTCCACTCCACTAGCAGTTTTTCCGTTCATTCTCTTTTTCTTTTTGACCGTTATGTGTAGGGATTGAAATTTATTTTAAACATTCCTCATGCTCAAAATATTTCGACAGAGCTCGACACTTATATATATTATAATATATATATATATATATATATATATATATATATAACATATCTTTTTTTTTAATATATATATATATATATATATATATATATATATATATATATATATTATATATAATATATATATGTATATATAATATATATATATTATTATATATATATATATATATATATATATAATATATATATATATATATATATATATTATATATATATTATATATATATATATTATTATATATATAGTATATATAAATATATATATAACTATATATATATATAATACCCCAACTTTACCTTGAATCTTTTTATTTAAAAACAAAAATATATATAGCCAGATATACAGTATAGCTTAAATATCCTTACATTCTTACATGCTAAACAACCTGCATAGTACAAAATCTCATAGAAAATCAGATTTTGTCTGTACTGAAGGTATTTCGATTCGAGAATGTTTGGTTTGTAGTATTGCACCATGTCGAGAAGTATGACCAACGACCCTACTAGAAACAGCGGAAACATCTTTGACATTTCTTTCAACATCGACCGAATGACACGGATACTTTGGTAGGAGAATTTGTTGATTACTAACCAAAATATCATCACTAATATCATCAAGAAGAGGTGGGGGGGTGATAGGAGTACTCCCCCAGTCTATCAGTTCCATGTAGGAAGTGGCGTTGAGATTGACGTTTAGCTGCCTTTTATCAAAGCAGCGAACTTGCACATTGGTGGAGGAAATTTTCTTTCTTGCTTGAAGAATTTGTTGACATGAAAATCTTCTTATTGTTTCCCGTTCATCTGCAACACCAGCTAGCAACAAGTTTTCTGGATGACAAAAATAGGAGTTGTTTAGGAGCACTGGAGAAATGATGTTCTGATCCTCAGGAGAAAGTTTTTGATACTGTGATACCATAAAGTGAAAATTCTTTGCACCATCTTGACAGAAGGGATGGGAGCGGATATAGAACCATATGGGGGCATAGAAGTTCAGTACGAATCGTACCAAACGCCTCAGATCATCAGATGCGGATTCTGTTGAAACGTACAATCGAAGCAGTCTGTTAGCTTTAGTTAGCCACCTTGCATGGCTTAAGGCACCCGGCTGTGCAGTTTTCAAATACCGCATATTATT
>JABUQX010113036.1:12500-15000 GCA_015478945.1 Trachelipus rathkii | reverse complement strand
TGCCATTCCTCCTATTATGCACTTTTTTCTCGCCCCTGCAAACTCACATTTTCCTTTCCTCCAGACCATTCTTTCTGGACTCAATTCCACTTTTTTCTTCGGTCTTCCCAGCCAGTCTATTTCCAAACACACCACCACTATACATCCGCATTAACCAACCGACTATTCATCCATTCTTTCCACCATGGACCAAACCACTAAACATACTTTCATTTATTCTCTTTTATCCCTTTTTTTCATACCATACAACTCTGTATACGTTCATTCCTCATTTTATCAATTCTTCTCACACTTAACACGCCCTAAGATTGTCCATCTGAACACATTGTTCTTTAGATTCTATACCTCTAATTCCAGACCATAGTCTTACAAAAATACTATACATTACACCAGGTTTAAACAACTTTACCATCATCACGCAAGATACTAGCACACTCATGGACTAGTCTTCTTTACATCACCAAGGATTTAATTGCACAAGCCACCTTCCTACCATTCACAACTTAACTACTACATCGGCATCATCCGTTCCCCTTTTCGTCCAACATATATATATCCTAAATATTTAAACTCAGTCACTTGTTCAGCTGCCCCTCACCATCTAGCATTAACTTCACCACGAGGACTGTTCCTCACTCATAACTATAACCATTACTCTTATCTTACGTTTCTTTCAACCCCATCCTCTTTACACAACCTTCAAATCTTTCTACCAATCCTCTCAACTCTCTTCAGATTTCACCTCACAAAACCATATTATATAGGCTCTATATATTATATATATATTATATATATATTATATAATATATATAATATATATATATATATATATATATATATATATACTATATATTATATATATTATATAGCTATATTATATTATGGGCGAGATGTTGATTCATTGGATTTGGAAGTTGTATAACAAAACGTTTATGGAGGGTAATAGTTCCGAGGGATTGGAGGAGGTCAATATTAGTACCTTTATATAAGGGGTAAGGGAAAAAGGTAACGTAAGTATTATAGGGTAATTAGTTTATTGAATGTTGTAAGGAGATATCATGTTGATATTTTGGTTCGAAAAGAGTGCGTCAGAATGAGTGAAGAAAACTAATTTGGGAAGAATTAAGTGTGCGTGCGTTTTAGAAGTGGTAGAGGATGTGTGGGATCAAATCTGTACATTGAAACAAATGATTGCGGATAATGAGGAAAGAGAAGAATAATTGATTTAGGGATTTATGGATTTGCAAACAGGCGTTTATACGATTAAATAGGGGAAGCTCATATGGCAGCGTGTTAGGATATGGTGTTTGGTAGGAAGTTCTGAAAAGAATCAAAAGTATGATATTGCGATTATATTGAAGCCTGTTTTGTAAGAATAAATGGAGTTGAAAGTGATTTTTTTAATATTAATAGCGGAGTGAGACAGGATTGTGTTATGTCTCCTTGTCATCCAATCTGTATATGATGAGGTTATGAAAGAATTAGAGGTAGGGGTGACAAGAGATAGTGTTAGAATGATGGAGAATGGATGAGAGTGGAGGATTCCTTACCTATTATTTGAGGATGATTTGGTTTTGTGTGGCGAATCTGAAGAGAGTTTGAGAGGACTAGTAGAGAGATTTGGTAGGGTGTGTAAAAGAAAGGGTTTGAAAGTAAACGTAGATAAGAGTAAGGTTATGGTTGTGAGTGAGGACAGTCCTCAGTGTAAAGTATATGTTAGTATTGGCTGAAGCAGCTGGAAGTGTCTGAATTTTAAATATTATAGATATATGTTGATATGAAAAAGGAACGCGATGATGCAGAGTGTAGTAGGAAAATTGTGAATGGCACTAAGATGGCTGGTGCAGTTAAATCGTTGGTGGATGTAAAGGGACTAAGTGTTGAGTGCGCTAGGGTCTTACATGAGGGTATGTTGTAACCCGTGTTAATGTATAGTAGTGGGACTATGGTCTGGAATAAGATGTTATAGCATCTAAATTACCAATGTGTTTTCAGATGGACAATCTTAGTGTCGTGTTAGGTGTGAAAAGAATTTGGTCATGTGGAAAGGATGGATGACAGACGGTCGGTTAAACGGATGTATAGTGGTAAGTGTGTTGGGAATCGACCGGATGGGAGACAGAAGAAAAAGTGGAATGAGTCAGAAAAGGAATGCTGGAAGAGGAGAAATATGGTTTGGCCATAGGCGAGAAGAAAAGGTGCAAAACAGGAGTGGAATTGGTGGTTTGTAAGGAGGTATGGTTAGCCCACCTGTGGCCAAGGGATATGAACCCCACATGACGAGAGGTTCATAGTTGAGGGTCAATCGCGGTCCCGTGAAGCTTCTAGAGTGGATTTTTCTGACTGCGACGATTCTCACTAATTGGTATAAAGGGGGCGGTAAGGCTGGGCTTTCTTTTCTACTTGTTTCATATTCTTCTACTATTTTTATGTTTCCGGTATATGTTACGCACCTTGCCTCCAGTCTTGGGGAGATAAGATGGGTTGGTGATGAGATTAT
>JABUQX010113036.1:0-7500 GCA_015478945.1 Trachelipus rathkii | reverse complement strand
CACATATGTAACAAAAATTATTCACTAAATTTACACATTTTCGTGGCATTTTGATATAACAAATTTTACACTTCAAAGGCACTCAGAAACCTCAAAAATCACATAGTTGGTACACGTTGGTCAAATTTTTCACGGCTTACTTAACCTTATTTAAACCTTTATTTTGATAAACTAGGTTATTGTTTGATTATATTTGATGCATACATCTTCAAAGGGATGACTGAGACAAACTTTCATGCAAACAAATTTTTTTTAAAACCTTTTATAAAAACACAATGTTACTTTTTTTAAAGAAACCCCCCAAAAAACAGCATATTTTTTATATATATAATTAAAAAAAACATAAAACTCTATTTTAATTAAAATTTTTATGCAAATAAACAAAAAATGTGTAGAATCATCGATATTTTCATCCACATTGCCATTTAAGACTCTATTGCCTGCAAGAAATGAAATGAAAGTGAGCACTAATTTTTTTTATATAAAAATGAAATATTTCTATCTACATATGCAAAATATGTACATTTGAGGTATATATATATATATATATATATATATATATATATATATCTTATTTTTCTTACTCTCTCTATATATTTATCTAATAAATATTATATATAATTATATATTATATATATATTATATATAATATATAATATATATATATATAATGATCTTCTCTTACCCTGTCGTGAATCTGAGGTGAACCAATTATCACCTGTCACATTTCTTCCTGAATTGGTGTATAGAGAAATAAGTTCTTCAGTTACAAACTCGCCTAAAGAAAACCCACTTGGTGGTTTTGTGTGCTTGCCTAAATAAGGCATTGCATTCAACATATAAGAAGATTGGGAGTCACATACCATTATCAGCTTTATGCCATATTTCGCAGGCTAATTGGCAATGTACATCCTAAAGAGACACCTTCCCCTGAGGCCAATAGATGTTCATCTATAGTTATATTTTCACCAGGCACATAGTGTGAGGTGCAGTTGGTTATAAAGTTTTCCCAAAGAGATCTGACTGGAAAGAATTTATCTACGAGGACACGTACAGCTCTCGTTGAGCTATCATCAAATCGGAGATTTCTAAGCAAAAAATTGAAACATCTCTCTCCCATTGCTGCCCTGAAAAAAGGTGCCCCAATATTACTACTAAAAATTTTCTCGGTGGTTACATGATGTCGGGGGAGCACATGGTGGAGCTGATGGGATGGTGAGTATATGTGCACTTGTAGAGGTAGAACACTGTAGTGTTGATGAAGTAGATAGACAAGGTTGTGTTGCTAATGTCGTAGTTGACAAACTTGAAGTTGAAGAGGTGACACAAGGTGGAGTTACAGATGGATTAGTTTTCAGATTTTCAGATTTAGGTGTTTCTGATAAGGCAGTCGACACATTTTCATTTGAAGGGGTTGCAGGATCAAGCAACCTATGAAGTGACGAGGTACTTGCACAATCTTCATCGTCATCAATCTCAACCATATTTCTAATTTTTCTTGGAGTAAGAACTAACTTTCTTTTCCTTTTGTTCATTTTCATATTTCCAAAACATTCCGCTATTTTACCAACATAGTCGGAATCAAATCCATCACTCTCTACAGAGTCATATTCCACGTCATCCTCACTTTCACTGTCTGAGGATTCAAAAAGAGAATTCCCTTCCAAATATGAATTTTAAATATATTATTTATTATATATATATATATATACTACTATATTATATATATATATATATATATTATAGTATATTATATATATATATTACTATATAATATATATAATATATATATTATTATATTATATATATTATATATTATTATATATATATATATATATATTATATATATATATATATAATATATATATATTATTATATATATATTATATATATATATATATATTATATTATATTATATATATATATATATATATTATATATATATATATATATATATATATATATATAATATATATATATATATATATATATATATAATATATTATATATATATATATATTATATATTATATATTTATTTGGCTGAGCCGGAATTTTGGGTACCGCACAGCATTAGAGTATGCAAAGCACTAGAGTTAGTTCACCACGCACCGCACCTCAAAAATTATTTTTGTCACGCCGCACCGCACTAGAATAAGCACACCACGCACCGCACCTAAAAAAAATTTTTTGTCACCGCACCGCACCGCACCACACCTCTATGTTTCGATGCGCATTGCGTTTCGCACCGCACCGCACATCACCTCTATAATTTAAAATCGCACCGCACCGGGTCACTGAAATTATGTACTGCACCGCACCGCACCATACCGCATCAAAATAAGCGCACCACGCACCGCACCGCACCCGGTGCGTCGGCCAACAATATAAACTGCACTAAACTAAACAGACATAAAGGGTATCCGTCGGTAATATATACCACAGAGAAAAAGCATAACCGGTACACGTTGGTCATATATACCACATATAAAAACATAAACGGAACACGTTGGTAAATTCTACCACAAACTTCCCACCACGGAGCCCACAGTGCAGCTAAGGTGGATTTTATGTGACAGCAATATCTATTACCCCCTAACTCCCCCAATTCTCCAATTTCACCTATATCTATGACATAATGATTATTAGAAGGGAAAAACAAAATAAATTGCTCTAGCGTTGGTAATTTTTAAAACATCGGTACCTGAGTATGGTTAAAGAACTCCAAAACCAGAACCTTGGAAAAAATAAAATGTAAACAATATGAAACTCACATTCACATTAACAGGTTCAATGTTTATAACATAAAAACATCTGGGGAACGTTCTGTCTTAGCAGTTGAGAGATATGACAACTCTCAAAAAAAAATTTCCCACTTTCTACAAATGTAGACTCTAAAAAATTACATGTCACTATATATACCCAAAGCAAGAGCTAACCGATCAATTTAATGATGATTTTTGAATTCAGCAGATAGAAATACACAAGAATATCCTAATTTTGAGAATGAATCAGTTTCATTGTTGGGCAATGTCTTATTCATCTGCCGATTGTATCTAGCTCTCCTTCTGAAATGGATAGATTTTTTGAATCTTTTTTCCTCTGTATTCTCTACTGAAAGATTACGGCATCGCTTTCGCTTTCTTCTCCTCTCAGGTTTCATGTAATCTGGAAGAATAGGTATGAATAACGTCTAGACATTATACAGAATCTTAAAATCTTTGAAATTCTTTTGAACTCTCATTTCCTGGATCAGGTGAATTCTCGTCCACTTCTTTCTGATTATCAGTTTGGATTTCACAGCTCAAGATCAACTGATGACATACTTTCCTATCTAACTAATTTATGGTCTTCTACCCTTAGGAACTATGGGAAATATTTTGTGGTGACACTTGACATATCAAAATTTTTTGACTGGGTAGGGCAAGAGTGACTATTCCTTAAGCCCCCTTCCTTTGGATTCCTTTCATCTCTTTGCATACTCTTGTCAAGTTTTCTCTCTGATTGCTCCATATCAGCACTCGTTGATGGAACAGCTTCTTACTCCTTTCCTTTTAATTGTGTCTTTCCTCTGAGTTCTCTTCTATATCCAACTTTATTCTTACTTTTAATGAACGATCGACAAAGCTGTTCTTCCAACTCTGTTAGTAGTATGTGTCCGATTTGGGGGAAGATTTTTCTGTTTAAATACATTTAAGGGGACCCTGTACTCGAAATTACATTTTCTTTCAATCGTAAAAAGAGAACTTTTTATCTAAAGAGGAACAATTAATCTATATATTTCTTTTTTTTCGTTTCAATAGACTTACTGGTTTGGAATTTATGGGGGGTGGATGGGTCAAGTTCTGAATTTTTACTGCTTCAACGGAAAATAAAATAAAAACTTTATTTTTTAAGATATTTCAATAATTTTTTCACGAAAGTTCTGAAATAAAGTGTAGTCAAAAAGATATAGTCATTTGCCATCGAAAATCAATAAAATTAAAATTGCTAAATTCAAGTATTGAATTATAATTTGAAAATTTCAAAAAAAGTTTTCAAGGTCATCACTTCAAACTTGTCTGACACCAACCCACAATTTTCAATCTGAATAAAACATCGTGGTAATCTTCGCCTATATATATAGAGAGAGGTCGGGGAAATTTTTAACGTAATAGACTTGGTCGTTTTTTTTTTAGCGAATTTTTTTGTCAGCTGATATGTAAAAATGTGATTTTTTGAAAAAAATGCCTATAAAGAGGTTGAATGATTTTTTTTCCTTTTTTTCCAGAAAGTAAAGATATTATTCGTACTTCATCTACATACAATCAAGCGCACACGAATCACACTAAAAGTTTTTATTCACACACCACGCGTCGACGACGCGGCACGCACGCACGCCACGCGCGCGGCCGTATGATATTTTCAAAATAGTTTAGCACCGACTTTGCGGAAATATTTTAACTGGCAAAATATTTCTTAAAAAATTTCCATACTTGCCCGACTCTGGCTCCGGCTCCGGCTCCAGCCTCGGCTCCGACACCCCCCCCCCCCCCCCCCCCCCCCCCCCCGCCCCCCCCTCCTACTCGCGACTCCAGCTCCGACTCCGGTTCCGGCTCCAGCTCCTTTTTCAATTTTTCAGCTCCACTTTAAAAAATTACTTATAACTGCCAAACATTCTTGAAAAATTTTGTTCTTTAGCTCGCTCCGGCTCTGACTCCGATCCGCTGCCGGCTCGGCTCCGGCTCCGACTCGGTCCGGCTCCGGCTGCGCTCCGCTCCGTTCCGACTTTGTTTCCTTTCAGAATAGTTCAGCTCGGCTTTGCAAAATATTTTTTCTACAAAAACATTTCTTTAAAATAATTTATACTTTGCATCCGTATCCGCTTCGGCTCCGGCTCCGTTTCCATTTCAGAATAGTTCAGCTCCGACTTTGCAGAAGTATTTTACCTTCCAAAAAATGTTTTTTTTAAAAAAAAATTATTATTTAAAAAAAAAATTTTTTATTTTACTAAAAAAAAAAAAAATTTTCTTTTGTTTTAAACACCAAAGGGTTGGGGGGGGGCCAATTTTTTTAAATCAAAGGAATAGCATCTTCAACTATGAATTTATACTACTCCATGCAAAGTTCATTCATTTCAATATAACACATTTTTGAATTATAATAAACGTTGGACATTAAGCAAAATCTCAGGTTAAACCTAACATTACTCAGCAAAAACTTAACTTAACATCAAGTTTCTAACACATCATCACCAGCCAACACAGTAATATTTTTCAAAATTTATCATTTCTCTAACATATCAGTGTTAATTTCACATTGTCATAGTAATATTAAACAAAACGTAATGAAATTAAACATAACTATTACAAAGATAACCAAAATAATTTCATGTTTTACTTTTAAAACAAAGAGATGTTGCCAAATCATCGGCATAACCACTATTCCCAAATTTCACTAGATTAGAATAAAACGCTATCACGACTAAGGATGAGTCATTATATATATATATTTTCACCTTATTCACCATCCCCTCTGGTAGATCTGTGTTGACCTGTCAGGTGTCGCCTCTGCAGAACCTCCTCCAGTGGTTTCTATCTTCGTACATTCTTCTCTCTTCCACATCCACCATAGACACTCCTCTGACGTTCATCGCATCTTCCACCGCATCCTTCCATCTTTTCTTCGGTCTGCCCGCAGGTCTGTGGCCCACTGGCGTCCATTCCAGCATCTTTCTTGGTCCAGTTTCCTCTTCCATTCTCTTGAGGTGTCCATACCATCTCAGTTTTTCTGTTGTATATGTTCAGTTATTGATCCAATTCTCAGCTCTCTCCGTATTTCCTCACTTCTCCGCCTATCTCTCAGGGTAACTCCTTCAATCAATCTCAGCACCCTCATCTCCGCCGCCTCCACTCTTCTCATTTGTGTTGTGTTCAGTGCCCAGCATTCCGATCCGTACACTAGTAATGGTCTCAGTATTGTTTTATATATCACCATTTTCACTTCTTTTGGTATAGCTGTTTCTTTCAGTACTGGGTATAATGCTCCTACGTTCTGAGAGAACTTTTTTATCCTCTCGCCTATCTCTCCTCCCTGACCTCCTTTCCCTTCCATCATCACTCCCAAGTATTAATTTATTCACCTGCTGTAGTCCTCTTCCTTCTATATTGATGTTCAGTTCTGTTCTTTCTCTAGCTATTCTCATTACCTCCGTCTTCTCCGTGTTCATCTTCATACCGATTTCTCCCATTTGGGCATCCCATCTGTTCAACATTTCCTGCAGGTCCGCTCCCTCGCCTGCTATCAATGCTGCATCATCTGCGTATAGCAGTGTGTGTTCATTGTCTACCTGTCTACATATTCTCTTCAGTCCGTAATCCATGTATATTATGAATAGCAGGGGCGAGAGCACACTGCCCTGTCTCACTCCCGAACTCACCTCAAACCATCCTTCTTCTCTTACTTCTCCCCTTATCTTATTTCTTGTACTGCAGTACGTACTTTTTATTGCTCTTTTTATTTTTTGTGGTATTTCATACTCTTGTTCGTCCAGTGCTCGCCATAGTTTTTTTCTATCAATCCTATCAAAGGCCTTCTCAAAGTCTACAAACGCCACATCTGCTCCTTTATTCCATTCTATTGTTTTTTCTATCATCATTTTCATGTAGAAGATTGGATCCATTGTACTTTTTCCCGCTCTGAAGCCATACTGCCAATTTCCTAGTTTATATTCAACTTTGATTCTCTGTCTCCTTTCCAAAATTCTCTCGTATGTTCCCATCATATTTTCCTTAAATTTATTCCATTTTTCATCTATTGTTTCTCTCATATTTCCTACTTGCATCTTTCTTCTTTTTAAGGTCTCATCAAATTTCTCCTTCGTTGCCTGGTCCTTTAGTTCTTCTAGCAGATATCTCTTTTTAACCAATTTCCTCGGCTTATCTCTCTCTCTCCATCTCAGTATCCCAATTACCATCCTGTGGTCCGAATCCAAGGATACGTTCGGTAGGCTCTTCAGGTCCATAAATATATTCTTTTTATTGGTCAAAACTAAATCTATCATTGATTTTTCTACGTATCTTTCTAAATCCACACTCCATCTGTACCAGGTCCACTTTTTGCTTTCTTCATGTTGGAAGCATGTGTTCATGAAAGTTAATCCGTTTCTCACTGCAAAATCTATCATCAGTTCCCCCTCTTCGTTCCTGTCTCCCACTCCGAAAGCCCCCATGACTCTCTCTTCTCCTTCTCTTCTAGTTCCAATATGTGCATTCAGGTCTCCAATTATGGTCTTTGTCTCTCCTCCAATCCTATCGTACAGCAGTATATATATATATATATATTATATATATATATATATATAATAATATATATATATTAATTATATATATATATATATACTATCATATATATATATGATATATTATATATATATATATATATATATATATATATGATATATATATATATATATATATATATATATATATATATTATAATATTATATATATATATTATATAT
>JABUQX010113034.1:27500-40205 GCA_015478945.1 Trachelipus rathkii | reverse complement strand
CGCTTAGGTAGAAAAGTCTCTCTCTCTATCTCTCTCTCTCTCTCTCTCTCCTCTCTCTTCTTCTCTCTCCTCTCCTTCTCTCTCCTCTCTCTCTCTTCTCTCTCTCCCACACAACCCACACCCACACACCACACACACACCACACACACACACCACACACACACACACACACACACACAAAACGACACTGTTCTTCTGAACTCTCTCTCTCTTACAACGGACACTGCTCTCTCTCTCTCTCTCTCTCTCTCTCTCTCTCTCTCTCGTCTCTCTCTTCTCTTCTCTCTCCCTTTCTCTACCTTACAATAGGGCACCTATTTCACTGAACTCTCTCTCTCTCTCTTCTCTCTCTCTCTCTCTCTCATCTCTCTCTCTTCTCTCTCTCTCTCTCCTCTCTCTTACAATGGGCACTGATTCTTCTGAAACTCTCTCTCGTCTCTCTCTCTCTCCTCTCTCTTCTCTCTCTCTCTCTCTCTCTCTCCCTCTCTCCTCTCACACACACACACACAAACACACAACGGATACTGCTCTTCTGAACTCTCTCTCTCTCTCTCACACACACAACGGACACTGCTCTCTCTCTCTCTCCAACGGACACTGATCTTCTGAACTCTCTCTCTCTCTCTCTCTCTCTCTCTCTCTCTCTCTCTCCCTCTCCCTCTCCCTCTTCCCCTCTCTCTCTCTCTCAACACACACACACACACGTAACAACGGACACTGCTTTTCTGAACACATCTCTCTCTCGCTCTCTCTCTTCTCATCGTCATATATATATATATATATATATACACCTAATCAAGCGCATCACATATATACATATACTTATATATATATATACTATATATAACCTATATATAGATTAATATACAGTATACTACTAATATATTATACTCTATATATATATATATATATTTATATATATATATATAATATAGATCAGTGGCCGCACTGCAGTAACTTTTTATTACTCGTGCTCTCTCTCTCTCTCTCTCTCTCCTCATATATACTATATATATACTAAGCTAAATTAATATGATAGATATATAATAGAATATATTATTTATAGAATATTATATATATAAATTATATCATATATAATATATACTGTTTATAATTATACGCGTATAATTTAAAAATTACTGCAGACTATTCCTAGACTAAATCGTTTTTTTATGTAAATACGTTCTTTAAATGCGAACATTCATAATATTTACAATATTTACTTATTAACGATTATAATCTAACTAATATTTTGTCAGTTCATTATTCTTAAGTTAGTTTTTATTAATTTCTTTACATAATTTTATTTGTTTAATTAAAATATTATTGTTATATTAAAATCCATCCTATGTATAAGTCTATAAGTATTTAAGCTATTATATTTACCAAACAGTTAGATTTTTTCAAACAAATTTTGTTACTCTAAATTGAGGAACACCCCGGTATATCCGATATCCCCGACTCTTATATTAAGCAGAGATGCCGGTATTACTACATGGTCGTTAAAAGAACGTTATTAATAGGGTTACTTCTTATATTTTTCGTTTTTAATTTTGCATAATCTTTTAAACATTTATTATGTACTAATTTCAAAAAAAATAGAAAATTTTATCGTAACCTATTATGAAATTTGCAAAAATAGATAGTTTCTATAAAGTTAACTCGTGCTGAGAGGCCACGAGGTAGCACGAGTCGCCTTCTGATATATATATATAATATCATAACTATACTATATATATATATATATATATATATATATATACTTATATATATATATATATACTACCTATATCAATATATATATATTATATATACTATATATATATATATAATATATATATATATATCCATATATATCTCACACACACGAAACTGCTTCCTCTCTCTCTCTCTTCTCTCTCCTTCTCTCTCTCTCTCTCTCTCTCTCTCTCTCTTACAAGGACACTGTTTTCTGAAATCTCTCTCTCTCTCTCTCTCTCTCTCTCTCTCTCTCTCCTCTCTCTCTCTCCTCTCTCTCTCTCTCCCTCCCACCCCCACCCCCCCACCCCACCCCCCCCCCCCCCCACACACATACGCATACACCACCACACACAACACCACACACACACTCCACAACGCGACACTGCTCTCAGAACTCTCTCTCTCTCTCTCGCTCTCTCTCTCTCTCTCTCTCTGCTCTCTCTCTCTCTCTCTCTCTCCTTTCTCTTCACACAACACACACACACACCACACACACACACAACACAACACACTGCTCTTCTGAACTCTCTCTCTTCTCTCTCTCTCCTCTCTCTCACCACACACACACACAACACACACACACACACACACACACACACAACACACCACACACAACACACACACGAACGGACACTGCTTCTTCTAATGAGACTCCTCCTCTCTTCTCTCTCTCTCTCTCTCTCTCTCCTCTCTCTCTCTTCATCTCTCTCTCTCTCTCTCTCTCTCTCTCTCTCATCCCGCATCTATAAATTCTCCCCTTCTATTTTTGCTAATGACTTGCTCATATTTCAGAGATTCAATAAAATACAATTTGCATTCGATGAAAGAAAATTTGTTGTTTGTTAGTTCAGTTCTCAAAGTTTTTGTGAACGATGCTTTTAAAGCTTTTTTATTCTTGCTTCACTTTTAAATATTATTTTAACAGTTTTATACAATCTGTCCTTTGAAATGTCCAAATATTTAGCTCTTCCCCTTCTGATGCTAATGAAAGCCTCGACCCCGATCCTAATAGCCGTATTCTTTTCCAGTAAATTGAGTTATTCAATCGCTTTTCATGCTTTTATATCAGACATATCAACCTGCTCTAGGGAAGACAAGATTCCGTTGGTAACAAAAGGGACTTATACACAAAGGGTCGTCAGGAAAAATGGTTAGACATTTGTAAAAATAAAAAATCTGGTTATTTAGTTTCCTTAACGAATCCAATAAATCTTATCTCAACTCAACTCAACTCAACTCAACTCAACTCAACTCAACTCAACTCAACTCAACTCAACTCAACTCAACTCAACTCAACTCAACTCAACTCAACTCAACTTCAAACTCAACTTAACTTAACTTAACTTAACTTAACTTAACTTAACTTAACTTAACTTAACTTAACTTAACTTAACTTAACTTAACTTAACTTAACTTAACTTAACTTAACTTAACTTAACTTAAGTTAAGTTAAGTTAAGTTAACTTAACTTAACTTAACTTAACTTAACTTAACTTAACTTAACTCCTAAGGCGGGTTGTACAGCAAATTTTTGTTGTTGTTGTTTCGACCCTTTTCCTGTCACCCATTTTCCTGTCCACCATTTGGGCTAGACCCCTATACCCTATTGTATATACATGATAAAATGTCGAAATATTTTTACTCTTATGCTGTATCTGAGCGTAGATGAAAAATAGCATTGCATATAATGACAATAAAATTTTAAATCCAGAAAAGGTGACATAGATAAAATACAGAAAGTTTACAAATATTCGCTTTAAAGTTGGGCAGCTAAACAATAATAAAATAATAATTTCTTCCTAACTGTAAAAGAAGGACACATAGTAAACAGCCTTATATAATAAAATAACAGTTTATTGTTAACTGTAAAACAGGACACATGGTAAACAACCTTAAATAATTCTAACTAACTTTTGAATATCCTTTTAATTAATTTTTTGTTCAGTGTGTGTGTGTGTGTGTGTGTGTGTGTGTGTGTGTGTGTGTGTGTGTGTCGTGTGCTGTATATGTGGTGTGTGTGTTGTGTGTGTTGTGTGTGTGTGTGTGTGTGTGTGTGTGTGTGTGTGTGTGTGTGTGTGTGTGTGTGTGTGTGTGTGTGTGTGTGTGTGTGTGTGTGTGAGTGTGTGTGTAGGTGTGTGTGTGTGTGATTCTAAAACCGTTTCTTTATAAATAGTTAAATACACATAATGGAAAGTAAAAAAAAAACAAATAAAAATTAGTGTTTTAACAATATGATTTCATTAATGTTTTTTCAAGAAATGTTTTAAAATTTCACGTCCAACAAGTTTAAACGATAAACAAAGAAAAGTAGGTAGGAACGGAAAGCATTCTTATAATAGTTAATCCCTTGACGATATATAGTTATATATATATAATAATATATATTATATATATAATATAGTATAATATATATAATATATACTACTTATATATATTATTATATATATATAGTATATATTATAATATATATATATATAGTAATATATTAGTATATATATAACTACTATATATATAGTATATATAGTAATATATATATATATACTACTATATAATAATATATATAGATATATATAATATATATATATATAATATATATTATATTATATATATATTCCTATATATAGTATATATATATATATATATATATATAGTATATATATATATATATACTATATATATATTATATATATTATATATAATATATATATATATATATATATATAATATATTATATATATATATATATATATATATATATATATTATAGAATATATTTTAATATATATATATATATATTAATATATATATATATATATATATATATTATATAATATATAGTAATATACTATATATATAGTATATATATATATATATATAATATATATACTATATATATATATATATATATATATATATATATATATATATATTATACTATATATATATATATAAATATATATTATATATATATTATATATATATATATATATACATATATATATATAATTATATATATATATATATACTAAATATATAAGCGTATATATATATACATACTATATAACATATCAGTAGTAATAGTTATACTTATCTATCATAAAACTACTATATATACTATAATAATCACACTCTAAGTATAACATATCTATACTATAATATATATATATATATATATATATATATATATACTATTATATATATATAATATATATAATATATATATATTCATATAACAACGTATATATATATATATATTATATATATATATAATATTATATATATAATAAACTATATATATATATATATATATATAATATATATATATATATATTATATAGTATAATATTATATATATTAACTATATAATATATATATATATATATATATAATCGTATGTATATATATAATATAGTAATATATTATATATATATATAGTATATATATACTATATTATATATTATATATACATATATATACCTATATATATATAATATATATATATATATATATATATATATATATATATATATATATAGTATATATATAATAATATATATAATATATCTATATATTAATATATATATATATATATAAATACCATATCATATATATTATATATATAATATATATATATATATATATATATATATATATATATAATATATATATTATATATATTTATTAATATTAATATATACATAAAATATATATTTAATATATATATATATATAATATATATATGAAGGTTTAATATTAAATGGAAGCATACAATGTATAACTTTTAAAATGCTTATGCATGTCAACGAAATATAGTCTGACAATAATATTAATTGTATTACAAAAATATCGAAGGAAATTTTTCCACAAAATAATATTTCAAATTTGAGCTGGAGGGATATGAATTTTGAGACTAAAATACTCTCTACGTCTCTATTCATAAGACCTAAATTTCTTTTCTCGTTTGAAATAATTAAAACTGTTCAAATTATGAACAATTATTATCATGATATTTTCTATAAAAAATGTCTTTGTTGTTGTACATGTCATAACGAATCTCTCAAATAGAATGCCGTGTTTCATTTGAGTCTACGCACAAAAGGAGGCAAAAGATTGTTTCTGCCTCCGTTCATTTCGTTCGTGATTGCAATTTACTTTGAATTTAGTAATGTTGCAAAGCGTCCTTTACTTTTATGCTTTGAACGAATTCTATTAATACTTTAATAATATTGTAATCGAAATTGAAAATTATGAGTATATATTATCTAAAATAAGATGAGCAAGAGATATTTTCTTACCTATCTTAACTCTTCTTAAATTATACAGGAATCACTGCTTTCCTTGCCTACTGTTGTTTACATTCCAATTAAGACCGTTTTCGTTTTTGTCATTTGTGCTTATGCTCGGTAAGAAGGTAAGAAATGCCTACAAAGTTTTAGAAAAATTTTGTGCAAAAACGACCGCGATTTTACAAACAATTGGAATGTCGATTTGAAATAAACAGAAATAAAAACAAAACAAATGATTTATATTACAATTAATTGATCAACTATTGTGATGGAGTTTATCGGTTTGGAAGAAATTAGATTTAAAGCTGATTTTATTGAATGAAACATTCATCAATTCAAACGAACCTACCACGCCGCCATATTGTTTGTTTACAATTTTGTGTAAGCACGTCCTAAATTCGGCAAGCACGGGAAATAGCAACCTTACAGAATTATGGATATTTCTTACCTTTGGTGAGCATTTCTAACAATTTTGCGCTAAGTTTGACAAAAAAGAACGCAAACTCCAGCATTTCTTAGTTTTCGTAAGCACAAATGCAAAAACGAAAACGACCTTGCAAAGCTTAAACTATCCGGAAGCAGAGCATCTTTGTGTTTTATCATAAGAAGATTCTTTATATATGCCCTTAACTACTTTTTCAAAACATAAATTAATAATTCGTTATTAAGTAAATTGAAAAACTGGCAACTTTTCAGAACGAAATTGATTGGCTCAAATAGGAATTCACCATTTAAGCCCACCAAAGTATTTCTCCTTTTTTAATTACTTTATTTAATATTTTCCCCTTTCTATTTACATTATAAAACTTTTACAGTTTAAATAAAAATGATATTTAAAATACGCAAATACAAATACCATTTAAAATCAGTCTAAGTCTTCATAGCATTGTTTCCTGTTTTCGTCGAGGGATCTTTTGGTACTTTTCCGCTTGTGCTCGTTATGTGGATTGTCCCTCTTTAGAATCCAGCAGTAATCTCCTATCATGCTGGCATTCCATCTTCCCTGATATCGTCTTTCCATTTTCTTTACATCTTAGTGAAAATGTTCACTGCCCTGTTCTTCCTACACAGCTCACATGGACCCTTGGGAAGTAATCAAATGTGAGGGTAAATGAACTTTGTAATATTCATGTTGCAACCGGTAAAGGCTCTTAACATATTTTCAACAATATTATTGTACTTTTGAATATACAAAAAGTTATCTAAGTAATGTCCATTCCCCTGACTCCAAATGCCCAGAAAATATCATGCAGATCAGATGTCAAGAAATATTTTTTGCAATTTTTCAATTTCAAAACCAAAAAAATAGGTTATTGAAAATCAACCATTGCTTCGATTTGGGGTCAAATATCAATTTATCTTTATAATTTTTTTTAGATATAGTCCAATCTTAAAATACAAAATAAATGCCTACAGGCGCAGAAAAACACTCGAAAACGTCGTTTTAGACGTCAGGAAAAGTTGCGGTTTGCTTAATTTTCAATCAAAATTGATTGAAAATTAAGAAGTTTGAGTCCATTCTAAGTTTGGGGTTAAATTGGCTCAACAACGCGTTATTAATGGTATTGCGATTAGGAAAGCAAGTAATGGAAGCAATCACCATTACTTTTGCGACGTATTATTCTTGCCACGTCATTATTAGGATGACTAACACGGTGAGCCATAATTTGATTTCAGGTACATGTTGAGGTTTGGGAAGAGAAGCCATGTTGACAAATACAAGGATCAATTCCTAACTGAAAATCCTTTTACAAAATCAGCTACAATTCTAGAGATTATTTTGACTAATCAGAAAAAAGCAAACATTTATATATATATATATATATATATATATATATATATATATATATATAATATATATATATATATATATATAGAGTTATCTCTTTTCATATATATATCTTACTACTATATATACTATATATATACTATATATAACTATTTACTTATATATATATATATATATATATATATATATATATATATATATATATAACACCATCATCATCACCCACCTCCTCTCCCCAAGACTGTGGGTAAGGTGCGACACATGCACTGGAAACAGAAGTGTAGTAGAGGAATATGACGAAAGTCGAAAAGAAAGCCCAGCCTTACAGCTCCTTTATACCCTTTAGTGAGAACCCGCAGCAGTCAGAAAAGTCCACCCTAGAGCTCCACGAGGCCGCGACGGACCCTCACTATGGCATCTCGTCAATGTAGGGTTTATTCCTTAATCTAGCTGGGCATCAACCTCACAAAACTTCGCGATTCACTAATATTATGCACCTTTCTTCTCGCCTCTGCCAAACTCACATTCCTCTCTTATAGCCACTCCTTTACTGACTCAATCCACTTTTCCTTTGGTCTCCCAGCCGGTCAATTCCCAGCACACTCACCACTATACATCTGCTTATTCAACCAACTATCATCCATCCTTTCCACATGACCAAACCATTTCCATATACTTTCATTTATTCTCTCATTTACTCATTTCTTCTCACCACACAACTCTCTAATGCGATCATTCTTCATTTTATCAATTCTTCTCACACCTAACACGTCCCTAAGATTGTCGTCCATCTGAGCACATTGTACTTTTGATCTATACCTATTATTCCAGACCATAGTTTACTACTATACGTTAACAAAGGTAACAACATGCCCTCAAGTAAGACCCTTTCCTACTACACTCTGAATCATCCATTCCCTTTTCATTAAAATATATCCTAAATATTTAAACTCGTACACTTGTTCCAGTTACTGACCATCCAACATAACTTCACACCGAGGACTGTCCTCACTCACAACCATAACCTTACTCTTATCTACGTTGACTTTCAAACCTCTCCTTTTCACAACCTGCCAAATCCCTCTATCAATCCTCTCAAACTCTCTTCAGATTGGCCACACAAAACCAAATCATCCACATATAATAGATAGGCGACCTCCACTCTCTTCCATTCTCTATCATTCTAACACCTTTCCCTGCCACCCCTACCTATAATTCTTTCAATATCCCGTCCATATAAAAATTGAATAACCAAGTGGACATAACACATCCCTGACTCAATCCGCTATTAATATTAAATCAATCACTTTCATCTGTATTTATTCTCACACACGCTTCACTATCGTCATGCATACTTTTAATTCCATTCAGAAGCCTACCACCAACACCATATATAACTAACACATGCCATAGAGCTTCCATATTAATCCTATCATGCGCCTGTTGCGAATCCATAAAACCTAAATGCAATTTGTTCTTCCTCTCTCTCATTTTCTCAATCATTTGTTTCAATGCGATGATTTGATCCACACATCCTCTACCACTTCTAAACGAATCTTGCCCTTCGCCAATCAGTCCCACTCGATGCACTCTTTCGACCAATATACCAGCATATATCTTCCCTACAACACTCAATAAACTAATTTCCCTATAATTCCTACATTACCCTTATCCCCTTTACCCTTATATAAGAGTACTATTACTCTATATCCTCCATAATCGCTTGGTTACGTAAATTCTAAATCCACTCAATCACCATCTTGCCTCCGTTCTTGATCATTTCACCGGTAATTTCATCTACGCCTGCAGATTTACCATTCTTCAACTTTCTCACTCTATCTATTACCTCCTACTTACTAATGACCTCATCCCCAAAGTACCTATTCCTTCTTACACCATCAAACCCACACACATTCACTATCACCTTTTCATTACTGCTAATGTTATGCAGATTTTCGAAGTGTTCCCTTCACACTCTTCCCATATCCATTTCATCAGTTACGAAAGCACCATTCTTATTCATTATTCTAAACAGATTCACCTTATTTTCATTCTTAACCTTTTGCACTTCCTTTCAGAAGAGCTTCATATTCCCTTGTAAGTCCCCATTCATACTTCTTCTAAACTGTTCATTTACCTCTATTTTTCTCCCACGTATGCATCTTTTGGTATTTCTTTTTTCTTCCTTATATAATTCCAAACATCTTTCTTTTGAATATATATATATATATATATATATATATATATATATATATATATATATATATATATATATATATATATATATATATATATATATATATATATATATATATATATATATATGCTATATATATTAAAGCCGACTGCAGTCAAGGTCGGAGGCATTGAAAGAGAATGGGAAAAGAGAAGAAAAGTTTCAGAATAAAGGAATTATAGAAGATTACGATGAACCACAAGAGCTGGCAACGAGGCCGAGGATTGGAAGTTTGAGTGCTGAGGAAGTCTTCTCATTGAATATTTGATCAGACTGTGTAAAAAAGCTGTTTAGAAAAAGGGAATTACATATGCAAAGTGTTATAAAAATTAAATCAAATTAAAATCTATTTTAATTAGCGGAGGAGCAACAAAATTTTATTCTTGGTTCTTTTTGATATAAGATAAGTTAAGTAAAATAAACAGACCAACAATATTTTAGATTTAGTTATTTATTATATGAAGAATGGACATTCGGCGCAGTCGTACGAAGATTTTCTTCGTATAGTCAAAAAGGAATATATCAAACACAAATAGCGTCCGATTTGCTTAGCGGTGAAATTCGCCCAACCAAAAGCACGAGAGGCTGGGGTTTAAATGTCACTGGTGGGAGTGTGAACTGTTCTTTTTCTTGACTCCGTCTTGCTCAGACTTAAAAATTGAGTATATCCCCTCCTAGATTAGGGCTTTGCCCATGAGCTGTGGTGTTAACTGCAAAAATAAAAAAAAAAAATAATATATATATATATATATATATATATATATATATATATATATATATATATATATATATATATTATATATATATATATACAAATAAGGGTGTTATTAGCAGATTCAAAGATTCGTTATATATAGGTTTACTATGTCTTAAGATTACAATTCTCTATATCTTTACATAAATTCCATTTCATAAATCATGTTCTGTAATATATCCTTTCAATACTTCAACGCCATAGTCACATATGTAAATAATTCTCGTTCAGACAGTGCAAATTTTTTACTGTAAAGATCGTCTTGGTAAAAAGATTCTTTCCACTGTTCTCGGAGTTGGTAAATTAATTTACGAATTAGATCTAGTGAGTTTAAGAACTAATTAATAATATTTTTAGAGTCCTTTGGTAACAATTTTTTAAGCGTGTAATACTCTTGATACATCATATTATGAGTAAGAGTAATATAATCATCAAACATTCGTGTGTTCTTTAATTTTCGCACTACTAAGGTATGAACTTGGGACATATGTTTTATCTGAGTCACACCATTAATATAAAATCCACAAGGTGTAGTTTCGAATATTCTTGTATATTTACACCTTTTAATATTAAACGTATTCGTATATAGATGTTTAGAAAAAGTTAAAGTAAGTCGCTTACAATCGTTCTCTTCACCACCAAAGATGACTGTGCTCCATTGGTTTAAGATATTATGAGACTTAAATTTTTCTCTGACCCATGCTTCAGCGTGTTGACGTATACAAAATAATTGGTCAGAGTTCATAAAAACGTACACCTTCAGAATAACCTAGGTAATCACAACGAGTAAAATATTCGAAGCCATCAGGCTGTTCTTTATATCCGATGGAGACTTTGCTTTTAGGAATCTTGATTTCCCATTCAACAATATCTTCTATATATGTATATTTCTTAATTCGAGTGATGATAGCTGTACAACTTTTCAAATGATAAAAAAAACATTTATAAAAGAAAGAGCTGCACCTTCTACCACTTTAAAATCCAAGACCGTCATGGTTCTAAAATTAGTTTAGAAAGAAAGAAATACTTGATATGTTATCTTATCTCATTTTTCGAATATTACAGATATAAGGCCAAGCTTTTACATATCAGCTTTGAAAGATCCTGAATATTCTACGATAATGTTAACAAATAATAATAATAATAAATAATAATAAAATAATAATAATAATAATAATAATAATAATAATAATAATAATAATAATAATAATAATAATATTAATAATAATAACAAATTACCTAAAACTTATTAAAACTATTACGACGTTACTTTTAGTCCTGAATAGAGTTCAAAACGACATATGCAGTAATTGTATGTTGCAACATTGGCATCTAAGGATATTTACAATGTGATAAGGGTTGTATAGATAGTTTTTGTTCGCTGACGGTTGTCGATCAGGTAACATTTGTGTTCAGTGGTTCCTCAATTAATTTAGTCACCCCTTAAAAATATTTTATTTTTATTGATATATATCGTGAATACTATATCAGGAATCCTTCTATCATCAGATATACTTCATTCGTTTATAGCCAATTCTTTTTATTACATTTACTGCCTAATGTTCTGTAGGTTTTTAAATTAATATACAGTCGAAACCAGGAGAAAACGATTACCAAATCAACAGAGATCACTCATATTCTCGCCGGATCGTCACTTAAGGGTCCAAGGAGAGCCAAAGCATGAAACGTCATCATATGATGGCCGTAATATTTTGCTACTTTGTAGTTAATTTGTTGTTGTTTGCGCTTATATATAATATATTATATATATATAAAATTATATATTATAATATATATATGATAACTATATGTATATATATATATATATATATATAATATATATATATATAATATATATTATATATAAATTATAGTATATAAATAATAAGAGTATATATAT